>OV651817.1:21647324-21677324 GCA_927349885.1 Psylliodes chrysocephalus
TTTCGAGGTAGATGTATGTGGACAATGTATATATTTAGTTTATCCTCTAAACATTTATAGAGATGCTGCAATAGGTTGTACAAAATAACCGGAAAAAGCCTATAAAAACTAGATAGGAAAGTCATGTGTTGGACACATCAGATTTTTTTGTGTTATTGTGCTGTCTACGTAGCCTTCTGCAACAGCAGATGATTTCCATCCTGCATGTTTTTTGACCGTTAGAAGGTTTCCTCCAGAATTTGCCAGCATAGTGGCTGAAGACCTCCTAAAGCAGTGTCCTGTAAAAGCTGTTGGATTGGGCAAGTTTAGATACGTTGCTATAACACTTGGCATTTTACCAAAAGTATTTATCCCTACAGGCTGTTTAGAATATTTTCCATTTGCGAATTTTAAAAAAAATCTGTTACAATTTATATTTGATGGTCTTAATGAGGTATATTTTTTTATGAAAGATAAATAATCAACTGCAGAATTATTTGGATTTAAAATCGTAAAAATGCGTTCTATTCCATTTTTGGTTTCTGATACTTTGACAATATACACTGTTTGTTTATCTTCCACATCGTTAATTGTTATTTTACATAATTCTTCCCGCAAATCCAATTATAAAAGCTACCTAAAAAATAACATATTGTAATGTTACAAATAATTTATTAAACATTAGGAAATATCTTGACGTTGCGCATGTAAAACTCCAAATAAATGCTATTGTAAAAAATATAAAAGTTTTAGGTTTAATGTGCTGTCTAACAACCCCGGTGGCCTGTTAGGACAGCAACTGATTTTATTAGGCAACACATCATACGAACACACATCTCGTTGCAAAACTTTACAGAATATTTTAATTTTATACTGAGCATTCAACACGGAAAAAAAATTGTAGAACAAATTTCTACAATTGTAGATTTTTTCTCTACAATAAATAGTAAATATAGGGACAGGGACAATTTGTAGTAAAAATTTCCAAATATTTGTGGAGAATGTATTGTAGAGTTATTATCTACAATATTTAGTAAAAATATCCAAATGCATCATAAGAATTGTTCTACAAATTGTTATAATTTTTGCTATTCATTTTATGAATTTATATTAAAAATGTATTGCGTTTTATGAAAATAAATACAAAAATTTTACACAATAAATAGTAAAAATTCATACAAATTGTAGTAATTTTTAATAAAATTTGTAGTAGTATTCCATAATTATTATAATTATAACCTAGAAAAAAATGTTCCTTAATAAAATATTCAATTTATTGTTTTAATATAAAAGATACAAATTCTTAATTACATTATGTAATAAATAACAGTAATAATAGCGCCCTCAGTCTCAGTTGGCTTTTCTGCACCTGAAAAATATGAAATAAAAATTAATACCAATTGAACTGTTCATACCCTTAAAACATGGATATTTATCATCTTTACACTGATTTGGATATTAAATGACTAAGTCAGATAACTAACAAAAATGAGAAAGTAGGTATGTCATAATTAAGACAAAAAAATATCATTGAACTTGGCACAAATTTCGATCGTTGGGCACAACATTCGATCGTTGGCCACAACTATTTTTTTTAAATAATCTACTAAGGTAATTTAAATTAGTTATCTAAAGGTAAATTATTCAGAAACAATAATAAATGTACTTACCACCAATAGAATTTATTATTAAAATTTTCTCAAACGCATCTGTGCTTATAATATAATAATGTGTTATAGGTACTCGTATATG
This sequence comes from Psylliodes chrysocephalus, assembly GCA_927349885.1. NCBI lineage: Eukaryota > Metazoa > Arthropoda > Insecta > Coleoptera > Chrysomelidae > Psylliodes > Psylliodes chrysocephalus. Next base: position 21,649,056 of record OV651817.1, read on the forward strand.
TACTATGCTTTGTTATGTGAACATGGCGAACGGCTACTGCTGTCTGGCCGTTTATGATCGACGTCAGAAAACGTTGGCCAATAGCAGAATTCTGTTTTGTTCACATGACTTAGAATTTCTACATTATAGAATATTTTTGAAGAAGGGATGTAAAGTATTACTATTTTTTGTAGAGAAAATTACTATTTTTTGTAGAGATAATTATTAATATTTGTACAAATTTTTACAAAAGTTAATAGTAGTAATTACGATAATTGTAATAAATTTCTACTGCTACAAACAATAGTAAAATATACTAAACATTGTGGACTTCTTTCCTATTGTTGTAGCATTTTATTCGACAATTCAATTGCTACAATAATTAATAGTTTTTAACTATAAATTGAAGGGTACAGGAATAAAACCAGGAATGTCACTAAAACAACATTAACAGATATTCCACTTTTTAATGTTAATTTCAATGTAACAACTTCCAAATAATTTTAAAGAATAATTCTTTTTTAGACAACGTTAGGAAAAACATATAGTAACTAAATTAAATAATAACTGTAATACAATAAACTCAGCCTTTGCTAAAATAAATAAAAATGTCCGCTAATATCCAAGACTTTGGGTATACAACAAGGAATGTCCACACCCGCCGCTGCGCCGCGCACTTGTTACCTAATGGATTAAAGCATTTTTTATTACATTATGCAGTCATCTGTAGTCAAAATATGTTACCTATATATTTTTTATTCAAGTACCACTGTAACTGAAACGGTAACTTAATAAACGTGAATGATCTTTTTGGCATATAATTTCCCTTATAGACTGAATGGGAAAAGGACATTTTGATACAAATTTGGTTTTAAAAAACTTTGTCCAATCTCTGACCATAGACTGTTTCATTTCAATGGCAATAAAGGGATTCGGATTTTTCCTAAAGTTGCGAAGTAATTCATACCAATCATTCGGTACTTTCATCCTTGTTTTTAAGTTAACAAGTCCCATGTTTTTACCACACTCTAAGTATGAATATCCTCTGATGGGGAATGTGATTTTTATCGATTCTAGCCGTTTAACAGTATGAACCACATAATGCATGAATTCGAACATGGTAAAGTTTTTATTCTGACCACCCGCAGAATCAAAAAAAAACATGTAAGTGCTTTACCTCGGCACTTAAGTAATTAACGATGAAATCAAAAAGAAAGGTGCACACTTCATCTGATCCTTTGTTAGCAAAATGTTCGGGGTAAGTGTAAAAGAGGGACATACCAGATGAAAGAACATGTAGGTATGTTAAATGAATATAAACTAAGCTGTCGCAAGTAATAGACATCATTAGTTGGCACATTTGGTAGATATACATTTTTCTGAAAATCTAGTGCAATTGCTACGAAATTATTAGTAGTTCTCCCTTTATTCTTTGCCTTTCTTTTTTCATCATAAAATCTTTGAGCCTTCTTCTTATGTACTTCGTTTTCCACTGTCAATCGTCTTATTTCATTTTCTAAGTTTCCTTCCTTTTTTAATCTATTTATTTCCGCTGTAAACCTATTACATGTGCTGCAAGTATCACTACGTGGAAGTCCAAAACTTATATTAAATTTACTATTAAAAATCGTTTCATAAGTTTCATAAGCTTTTACATTGGGAAACAACTCTTGAAACATTATGTACATTTTCTTAATCTTAAGACTCTCCGGTAGGTATATCTTTTTGGTGTCTTTAATGCTATAATGTGACAACCTTCCTTTAAATGAGTTTATATGATCTTTTATTTTAGCATAGGTATCGTCAGGTAACTTCTTGATAAATTTAGCATGTTTACCGCGTTTGTCATTTGGTGCTAAACCCATGTGTTTCAATGATTTTTGTAGATGCTCTAATTTACCTTTGGAGATTCCGTGAATGCTTAAGAAAGCTTTATGACACACAGGGATTTCCTTCACAACAGTATCTCTTTTTACTTTTACCTTGTATGCATAAGTACTATCATGATATAGAGCTTCAGTTTCTGGTTTTCTAGATCTGCGCCTTTGCACAGGTATTACAGAGATCAAACCACACAGATAGTTGTTTTGTTTATTATGCCCACTCATTTGGTTAAAGTCAAATAAAATTGCACTACGTTCTAAATCATTAATGGTTTCAAAGCATTTTATTCTCTTGCAGTTGCATGGGCCCCCTTTTTCATGTGAAGACAATTTTAGCTTTTTCATGACATCCTGCATTCTGCGGTCCTTTGTCTTTTCTTTGGCTTCAAATCACTTATACCGCTTTCGGAGGTCATGCTTTTAAGGTAAACAAACAACCGCACCTACCCTAAAACACAGACAAGTGAAGACTAGTTTGGAATTTTTACTAAACTGTAACGTATTTTCACATCATTATGATGCTGCTGAGGCGGACATTTCCACTTTTATTCCGGTTGCGCTTGGACATTTCTGGTTTTATGCCTGTATAGCGATTCCTTATTTCGCTGTATTGTGGACATCTCTGCTTTTATGCCTGTTCGGTTGTTGCCAGGCTCAAGTACACAAAAACTACTAAACAATGTCGGTCTAACCCAATTTTCTTAAAAATATGGACATTCCTTGTTTTATTCCTGTACCCTTCAATTGTAGTAAAATTTTCTACAAATTGTTAAGTATTTTTCTACAAGTCTACTACTACAACATTGTAGTAACATTTTCTAGTCACATTTTTTTCCGTGAAGCATTTACTGAGGCATTTACTTACTTTGATCATTAAAAACTTGGAATCTGGAGCTTTCAACAGAAAATTAATTAGATTTTCTCGTTTAAAAATTTTGGATTTTTTTGGTTTATAACCTTTATTTTTTTTTTGAAAAACGCTATTAACTTGTTGAATTTCGAAATATCAACGTTGTTTTTATATTTTAAGGTGCTTTTAAGCATAGAATAAATCGACCATAGGGTAGAAGCTTTGCAATTCTTCAATTCATCAGAGAAATATGCTAAAATAACGTTTTCCGAATATTTTGTCACCTTATTCTTCCTACACCATTCTATAAATGCATTGTATTTGTGCTGATAAATATATGCAGATTTTTCTGGCAATACATTTTCAGTGGCCTTTTGTGCACTGTATAAGATATCTGGGGGAGTATTATCAAATTCGCTATCGCTAGATAAATTTGAATCCATATCGATTATGACAGATATAATAAACTGCAAATAAAATTTGAATTTAAGTAAACAAACATTAAAAAGTAAAACTTTTTACCTTCTCAAACTTGATTGAGTTTAAAAAAATGCTAAATTGGCTTTAAAATCTAATCTAGAACTTAAGTATACTTTTGTCGTGTTCTGTTATAAGGTAGGTACTAATTGATTCTAAAACCGAAATAGTTAACAAGATTAGGTACCGTAACTTTAAAAAAATTGATAAAATGTTATTCGAAACTGAGCTACGCAGGCTTCCGTTTGAAAATATCCTGCTCACTAATAATATTGACTCTAAAGTAAGTATACTCACAACACTTATTTTGCAAATATTTGACACTTTCGCCCCAATTCACTCGGTGGTTCTGAATAAGCAGTCCAAGCCGTGGATAACGGATAACATAAAATTACTCTTCAAGTTGCGCGATAATGCTCTGAGACGTTTTAAGCGGACTAAGAGAGAAGCACATTGGGACTATTACAAACTTTTACGAAACTTTACAAATAGAGCTGTTAACAATGAAAAAAAAGCGTATCTGCGATACAAACTCTCTAATAAAACTTCACCTAAATTGTTATATAAAGAATTAAAAAAATTAAATGTTTATTGTCGAAAAAGTAACAGTAATATTCCTGATGAGTTAAGCGATGTAGAAATGTTGAATGATTTTTTCATTAAATCGGCTAAATCTCAACATTCTCCGAATTTAAATATTTTAAACAAACCTATTAACTCTAAAAAAGAAGTTAGCCTTTTTTCTTTCAAGGAAGTAAATGATAATGTTGTATACAGTAGATTGTTAAGTATAAAGTCCAATGCAATTGGAGCTGATGAAGTTGGTCTAGATATGCTCCTGTATTGTTGTCCCTATATCATAAAATATCTTACTCACATTATCAATACGTCAATCAATAGTGCCACTTTTCCATCTCAATGGAAAGCTGTCCACGTACTACCTTTGAGTAAAGTTAAAAACCCTACTCAATATAAAGATATACGCCCAATTAGTATCCTGTGCACCGCAGCTAAAATATATGAAAAAGTCTTATATGAACAAATACAAAGGCATTTAGATGATAATCAAATAATACCATCAAATCAGTCCGGCTTTAGACGCAACTATAGTTGCAATACGACACTACTGTCAATAACTGATGATATCATTGCGGCAAGTGATAATAACCTTCTTACTATTCTAGTACTTCTTGATTACAGTAAAGCCTTTGATAGAATTAATCATCAGCTGTTGCTAGGAGTCTTGCATTTCATTGGTTTTAGCGATACAGCTTTGGATTTAGTACGTAACTACCTAAGTGATAGGTTTCAAAGAGTTAAATTACATAATCGTTTATCTTCTCCAAAAAATATAACAAACGGTGTTCCACAGGGTTCTATTCTCGGGCCTCTATTCTTCTGTATTTATACTTGTTTATTTCAAGATTGCCTTCAGCATTGCCGCTCACATTTTTATGCCGACGATACACAGTTATATATATCCTTTCCCCCTAAAGATTTTCATAATAACATTAAAAATATAACTAGGGATTTAACGGCACTTTTTCAATTATCTAATGACTACTGCCTTGATATAAATTCTTCTAAATCAAAAACCCTGCTGTTTGGTCGAAAGCACTGTCGACTTCAATATAAGGATCAATTTAAGATTATAGTAAATAATGAAACTTTACCTACTTCGGAAATATCAAAAAACTTGGGCTTATTTTTAGATACGGATCTACGGTTTGTAAAACACGTAAATGAGATTATAAAAAAATGTATGACTAACATAAAAATGATATATGCAAATAAATACATCTTAACTCATCAAGCTAAACGTACGTTGTGCGAATCACTAGTATTTTCACATATGCATTATTGCGATTCGGTATATGGCCCTTGTGTAACACGATATGATAGTCAACGTCTTCAACGCATGCAAAATATTTGTATTAGATTAGTGTATAATTTAAAAAAAAGGCAAGGAGTGTCAGCTAAGCGATTTGAATTGTCTTGGCTATCTGTTCAGGAAGCGCGTTTTTTACACACCTGTTGTCTCTATCGAAAAATTGTCAATCTTAAAACTCCCCCCTACTTGTATAACAAAATAAGATTCAGGAGCGATGTACACAATATTAATATTCGCAGAAAGGATGATATCTCCATTCCTCGACATTCCACTGCTATGTTCAAAAGTTCATTTTCATATTTAATAGGCCGTATCTTGAATCTTATACCAATAGAGTTTAAAAAATTAAGTCATGTAACTTTTAAAAATAAGTTGAAATTTTTGTTACTTCGGGGACAGCTTTTGATCGATTTTAAAATATAAATATTAAATTGTGATTATTTGATTGATCTTTGTATATTTTTATATTTATTGCTTGAAGCAACGTTCACTAATTTTCATTGAGCTTCGTCTACTAGACTAGGTAGGTATTTATGATGTCTTTGTTTGTTATTAATTACAATTTTCATTTTTTTTTATGTGTATCCATTATGTATTTATATATGTACTACATTTAAGGGGTGTTTATATTTAAACTATTAATTTTGACCGGGCGTATTGAAAACCATTTTAGTCTGTCTTCTGATAGGCTACGATGAATACGATTCCTTTTCAGTATAGTAGATAATCCTTGTATTTTTGTTAAAACTTCTTGTGTTTCACTATTTTATGTATATGGATTCTGCTTTCTGAATAAATATTATTATTATTATTATTATTATTAATTAAAAGTTTAGAGATTGACAGTTCTTCTAATCCACACAGCCACGGCCAACTTACTTTTACCAAAATCGACATTCACTGTATGTTTACTTTTAATTAAATCGATGACATTTAGAGAAAATTATAATTAAAATAAACTGTTGATAATTTGTTGGACACTAAATAGATATAAGCAAAAATAATTTATTTATTTGTCTTAGAAGGAGATAGCATAAAATGTTAATATAAAATAAAACGTTATATTTTGTTGTTATGTACAAATTTTGTCAAATTTTACTTTTTTTAAATAGTGAGTAAAGAGTTTTACTTTACGCACGGTAGTAGAAAAAGATATTTTTCGAACCTAAACACACGTAGTTTCAGTTTGGGCTATACGAGTAACCGATGTCTAACTAACTGACTTCAGAAACAAATCTAATGGTTTATTTACCTGTAATTTGCTTGAGAAGTAGCTATTTTGTAGGAGATAGTCGAAGTTCTTTCTCTTTCATCTATACTCTGTTTTTAAACTAAGAGGAGCGATTTGAATTTAAGTTGGCAATTCTGTAGACTTCTAATTGGTCAGATTGAAGTAAGTTTCACACATCACTTTTTAGCTACTGTTGACAGGGGTTGACAGTTCTATTTTCGATTCTGACATTTTATAATTTAAGTTTTGTTATTGCTCTGATATCTCATCGTTATTACTTAGTTTTTTATTTTATTTCTTTAATAACAGTTCTTTTCAAAACTTTATTAAGCAATTGTATTGAATTTCTACGATTATGGATTCTTCTACATCGAATACTATTATAACCGTTCCTCGCGGAGTCCATCAAAACAACGAAAACGAATGAGTTTAGGCTATTCGTCTCTCAAAAAAGCAGTAAATAATAAATATGTACAAATAGGTATTGGATAATAATACGAGAACCAAAATTGTTGATGTTATATCCAAAATTTCTCAAGCTACGGGTAAGTTTTACTCATTACTTTCAAATTAAAAATAATATTAAATACTCAATATTTTTCTTACAGGTCAAACTACTTACCGATTATTGAAATAATACCGCAATAATGAAACAATATCTAGTCTAAAAAGTATTTATGGAAGACGAGGAGTTCTAAAAACATTTGATTATGATGATGATAAATGCTATTCGAAGATTAGTACACGATTTCTTTTTCAAAAATTAGTTATCTAGATTGAATAAAATTTTGCAAGGATTGAAATATTTAGATTTGCCACAAATATATTATTCATCTTTATATACTTTCTTGAGATATAATAACTAAGTAAGTTTGTAACTTTGACCAGTCAAATGTTTATTTATTATGTATATATTTTTTTAGATATTTGAAAAGAAATTGTCAAAGTGTATTGATAGAACACTATATACGTAGATTTAAAATCCATCAAACAATATAGAAAACAAAACAGACCAAGCTTCTACTTTGATGAAGATCATAATAAGGTTTATCAACAGGCCTGAAAAGCCAAAAGCAGGTGCCTTAATATACGTGCTAATTCTGAAGGTTTTGTAGAAAATGCATTTACCTTGACGAGACGAAATCCGAAGTATTTTAGAATTGGTTTTCTACATTTTTTACAAAGTTTTCTAATTATGCTATGATTGTCATGGACAATGTATCATATCATAGTCGAAAAGTTGAAAAAATTCCTTTGTCATCAAGAAAATCTGACGGGAATGGTTACAAAACTAAAAATATTAAATTTATTTAAATATGAAGTGATATCAACTTTTACACCTAATTTGGCAACATAAAGATGCACATAATTTGAATGTTGTCGATGTAAAGGCTAAAGAAACCAATAAAGTTGTGTAGTGGCTGCCCCATATCACTGCGAGTTAAATCCCATAGAATTGATAGAGGCACAAATAAACCAGGTGGCAGCTAAAAACAACGAATCTTCTGATGTAGATTAACATATTGAGTACTTAGTGTTTTTTGTTTCTGGTTCAATGTAAATGTCAAGATGTACTTTGTCTTTTCACTTATTATGTTGTATAGGCATCTCTTATGTATTTTTGTTTTATTTTTCAAACTTTTATTATTAATTAAAATATAACAAATTTACAAAATAAAGATACTACTATACATATGTTGTTTTTCTAACCCATATTAAAAAAAAATTACAAAACTACAGTGTAGTATACAAAAATTACAACTGCTCTCATTTTTATTGTAAAATTGTTGTATCTTACACACATTTAAGCGCCAGTCTGTATTTAACTTAAAAATTCTTGTTCTGCAAGGTATAAGTGGTAAGAATAGATTTGAGCAACCGTTTTTAAGAAATCTGGATTTATAAAAAAGGCGTCCTTTAAATTATACAATAAAAATGGGAGCAGCTTTAAATATTTTACCCTGTAAATATTGCTTTTTTGGTGTTCTACTTAAAAAAAAAAATACGAACAAAATTTTTCTTTAATCGTGCGAAATAATACAATAGTTCCATCCATGAATCCTGAAACAAAAAGAAAAAAAAAACAATTGTTGAAAGCGAAAAACTTCCCAAAGCACATGATTTTGATTGTATATGACTAATTACTTTTACATTTGCAGCGATTTAACTAATTTTTAATTTACTACTTCTAATTTCTATAACGTCTAATTAAGATTTTCTTGCTTTATGTAATGAAAATACTTAAGATTTATAAAGATTAAAAAGTTTGGTTATAATACATACAATTAAATTGGCATATCTAGGATAATTATCAAAATGAATATCAGAATTAAAACTTTGTTAAGGATTTCAATATTTGGGGATAACACAATTACGAATACGAATAATAATCCTTTTTTCAGTTGACAATAAAATGAAAATGTTTTTTCTAAAAGTGTAAATAGGCCAGAACAATTTACTACTACAATCAAATATATGCATTTATAGGACAGAGACATGCAAAAGTATCAAAATAAGTTTACTTACAGTAAATTATTACTAAATTTATACCTAAAACTGTATTAAATAAAAGTCATGGAGGAAGGATAAAAGTAAAACTCACTTAGAATTGTTTACATCGACAGCCATATTGTATTTTGTATCATTCGGGTTTCGTTTATCGAGTCGACTCGAGCATTAACGAGATTTGGGTTTTGTTATCCAAAGCCAGGTTTACATTGCACAAATAATTGAATAAATTCATAATTTTTCAATTTTACGATTGATAAATAAAAAAAATGTGAAACTATTACTTTTGGCAAGTTAATAACACATTTTTATTGAGATATTTTGTAATTATTCTGTTTTCTTTATATTTTATATATAATTGTGTTATTGTAAAACGGACGTACGCCAGTTTCGATGAGCAGTAACTTGTTGACAAAATGCGCATATGCTATAAACCCCCGTGTTTTACTCAATTTACTGAAATTTGGTCGCTGCTTGGGCGATTCTCTTCTCAACATACTGTTCCGAGCTGCGATATGAGACGAAGTAAGGAAAAAATAAAAGTATAACTAAAATACAATAATTATAAATCAAAAAGGGAATGAGCACAATTTAGTGTCATCTTTATTCGTTGGTTATCTAAAACTTTGACTTCAATGACATAACAAAGTTTTGAAATGTTTTTCTTGAAATGATACAAGACAAATTCAAATTTACCGCTAAAATGATATCTAGTTACTTTTTTAGTTATTTTTCCCTGTGTAAATAGGACTTTTCAATTCGCTCCTCTTAGTTTAAAAACAGAGTATAGTACATCATGGTAAATAACGAGTAATGAAACACTTCTAACTATATTACTACTCTAAAGTTTGTAAACAACATGGCAATGGCGCAGCTTGCGCCACCTGCTTGCTTACAACAAATAACAAAGAGTTAAAAAGCTGAAACGGCCAGCGTTAAAACGGGATACTGCGTTCTGAACTTTCCCGAGGGCGACGAGCCGCGAACGTATAGGTATAAACCCGTAAATTTAGATAGACAAACGACTCGAAAAGGAAAGGTCAAACGATGTGTCTGACCACCCTCACTTTGGCGGATTCGAACTCGAATCCAAAGTGTGTATAATTTGGAACGTTTGACCTGTGATTAGGCGGTCAGGTCGCTGCGGTCAGGTCGGACGGCGCCGATGCCGCTAAGTGTCTATTTATTAAACTAATCACAGGGTGCGTTGATATCGAAACAACGCAACGGCCGGTCGGCACGGCGCGGCGTGCTCGCTATGGGCGGATCGGGAGGGCGGGCCAGGGGGGCACCGCCCATACGTCACGATTTACTCGCAGATCACTACATTTCCGACTACGACTACGACTCTGTTACTTTACACACTCTTCAGGTACCCTACTACGATACAGATGAAAGTATGCTCACGTATTCCCTTTTAATTCGATTTAAACTGTATTATAAGCTGTTAAAACGCATTATGCAGGGCCGCGCTGAGCCTTTTGAGTGCTTTTGTTGTTTGTCGAATTCAAGTCAAACAAAAAAATATGTCATTCTAATTTTCTGTATAACATTATACGTTCTTATTATCTACAAAACTATAAAACAAATACTTGTGGCACTCGGGGACTGCCGCGGTAAAGCTATTGCATAGCATTTTTTATCAACCTATGCAATTATAATTATTTATTTATTTTATTTATGCAGTATTTTTCCCTCTGGACGTTTAATATAGACTTCTGTTTTTAAAGTTTCATTTCAAAAATCCGTTGGTAGGTATGTAATAAAGGAATATCAGTTCGATGAACTTCAATAGGTTATTTCATTATATTTTACATTTTATTAAAATAATAATTAGTTGTTATCCAATACAAATAATGCAATGTCATTAATTCTAAAGTTCATTGTGTCCAATTCTGTTTAGCTAGCAAATGATCTATTGAAGCGATATTTGACTGTTAGTTATTGAGTAGTATTTAATTAACCTTATAATACACATGTAAAAAAAGGTATATAATTTTATTGTGTAATAAAGGGCTGGTATAAACTTAATCAAATGTTTTATTCTACAAATGCTAAAATTAAGGAAAAGAACCTAGGATTATTACAGGTATACCTAATTGTTTAATTTTCCAATGTTTTTGTACTGCCTGTGAAATCATCATTCTAACTGTTGACATTCTTGCTACTGGAGCATACACGTTTCCGAAAGTTTCTTCCTGAAATCCCTTAACTACTAGTCTAGCCTTTTTCAATCCGTTTTCTTTAGTTCTAAACATCCATTTTGTATCTATTGCTTTTCGTCCTTTTGGTAACTTTGCTGGTATCCACGTTCCTATCTTTTTGTGTGCATCAAGCTTTTTCTATAGCAATTTTCCATTCTTGAAAGAGTAAAACCAAATTTGGTAGATTTTCACACTTTTATTTTAAAAATATAAAATTTTTTAAAAAACACTAACATGACATATGTTTCGAAGTACAACTTCTTTTTCAAATGGATTTTCATCAAGTAAAGGCTGAAACAATAAATAATTTTCTATTCTTTGTTACTTTCAGCTTCTTTGTAAGTTTTTGGATCTTCACTTGCATTAAGACAGTATGCTGTATATAGCTCATAGTCGTTTAGTCTAATAGGCAAAGTTATTTTTCTTTTTGAAGTTGTATAGTCAATACCCAGACAACACACCAAATCCCAGAGATATCCACAGAATATATTTTGTGGATATCCAATATATCCACAGGATATCAGAAATATTCCGTGGAACTAATATAGATATCCAAATGTCCGTCTATATCCAGAATATAGAAGATATCCTATGGATATTCAGCAAAATATCTAATGAGTATCTCCAGACAATACAAGAAATCCCAGATATATCCATAGAATATATTTTGTGGATATCCAACCAAATGTCCGTCTATAACCCAGGCTATAGAAATTCAGATAAATATTTTACAATTATTTTTAGTAGAGGTTCATAAGTAAGTAACCAATGGTTATTGAATAACGTCGAAAGAAGATAGAGGTAAAAAATATTCCCAACAATCTGCCTTTGATTTTGCCTACTAAGGAGAAAATTATCCTTATTAGGAATCTTCAGCAATAAATGGAACTTCTCGACTTCAGTCTCTAATGAAGTCTGTTTGTGAAACAATGTCGATCAAACTCAATTACGGCGGGTTAAGCATGAGTAGATACGAAAGTGGTATCGCCATCTATACTTAGGAAGCAAAATCAAAAATTACATCTAGTAGATATCCACGATGGTTTGCGTCCGCGCTTAGACTCTGATATATTTATATTTATAGTGGATGTCCATGGGATATTGAATACACCTTAAAAAAAATTAATTTTAAATATCTCAACGGTACTATTAGCCACAATGGCGAGTACAATGGCGTAATTTTTTAATAATTTGCTATATAATTACAATTATTTATGGACATTTGCATGTCTATAAATTACATTTCATGGATATAAAATAGATATCCACCATGGACTGGACATTCAGTGGATATTGGGATGTTCAGTAGATATCCAAAGGATTTGGTGTGCTGTCTGGGTATCTTCCGCAGCATGATTTTCTTCTTCTCCTTCATCACTAAATTGATTCTCTTCCTGTTCACATACTTTATTTTCTTTTTCAATTGTCTCCTCTATACTGAATTTGTTTATTGTACTTTCTTCTTTGTCTTTTATTATAGATGACTTGTAATTTAATTCATTTTCGTCAAATCTTACATCTCTTGCGCATATGATTTTATCTTCTGTGGAGTTCCACAACCTGTATCCTGCTCCGCTGTATCCGACCATTCTCATTTCTGTAGCTCTAGCCCCGAATTTTCCATGTACTGGTTCATTATGAACCCATGCTTTGCTTCCAAATATCCTAAGTTTGTCATAATTTATTCGGCCATATCTTATTTTAGCTGGAACCTCTCCATTTATAGCCGCTCGAAAAATAGCATTCGTTATAAAATGTTGATTGAAAAAACTTTGTTTTTTGAGAAAGAAGTTTATTAAACAATAAAGATACAAATATATTAGCACAAAGAATTAAAATAAAATTTAAACGAACGGCAAAAGTCGCAAACGTAGGGTTCTTTTTCGGGTCCTGCACACTCTTCATGTGCCCAACAGTTACATAGCATGCACATTACCCAAATTTCTCCTTGATTATTATCTGAAAACTTATCTTCACAAAAAATGCAATGTGCATCTTGGTTAGGATTATTTTCCTGTTTTGCAAAATCTTCTTCGTCATCTGAAGAATTCTGCATGGAAATGCTCGATACATCAGATTCAGCACTTGATGAAGACACATCTCTCTTTTGACGTTTAGTTAGTGTTTTCTTCGTATTACGTCTACCTTCTTGAGATGAACTACAAGATGGATTTTCGGAAAATACATTTTTTTTTACTAGGTCCTTTTTTTGAGTCGCTGCGTTTGTGTCTTTCATTTGAACCGATTTCTCTAGGTCTTCCTTATTTGGCGTAGTAGTTATTATTTTGGCTTTTCCGGGTTTTCGGCCTCTAGTGCCTACTTTTCTCCTTACGGTCGGTATTGGTGAAATATCTTCTGGACCAACAGCTTCTACACTTGGATTTCGGTTTTCCTTTTCTTCTTCTGCGGCAATCATTCTTGGTTGTGCCGGTTGTGGGGTGGGATTATTGGCTATTGGACCAACATTACAAACCTCTTGTTCAACGGTTAGAAAGTCCACTTCGCTGAAAATGTTTCTCCTAGTAGGATAAATTCCTGTAGTTGCGAACCCTTTGACGGCTCGCTCCGCCGATTGCGTCTTTAAATAGGCTTGCCCAAACAGTTCGCAAACATCAAAGTGGGATATTGGACGTTGATTATTCCTTAAAAAAATCCTTATTTCCTCATTGTAAAATGCTTTTAATGCTCCCATTACAGTTTTATCTAGAGGCTGCATTTTGTGGGAGGTATGTGGCGGCAAGGAAAAAATTGTTACAAAATTTTCTTTAGCCTTTATTATAACATCAAGGTTTCTTGTATGTGTGTTGTGTCCGTCTAAAAGTAAAAGAATAGGGTTGGTTTCAGATGGATGAACATATTCGATAAAGTGCTCGAACCAAGCTGTGAATAGATCCATTTGTATCCACCCTGATGGATGAAATTTAAATAAAGTTCCAGGTGGAGCACCCTTTTTGAGTTGTTCATTGCAATTCTTACGAGGGAATATAATCATTGGTGGAACAAATGTTCCATCTGGGCTCATACACATGGAAATGGTTATTAGAGATCCCCGTTCTGCAGAAGTAATAGCTCCAAATTGACGTTTGCCTTTCATTGCTAAAATTTGGGGGCATTTAGATTGGACGATACGTATGCCACATTGAAAATCTGCCTAGGAGCAAAATTCTTTTCTTCCATGACGTGTTCAAGCAAGTCAAAGAACTCGTTCACACTTTGTTTATTAAATCCGGCAGCCCTTACAACCGATGTTCCTGTTGGTCTTCTTATGCTAATTTTATCTTTGTGTCTTTTCAGAAATCCTTTGAGCCATTTTTTTCCTGCAGATTCCTGAAGCAATGAAAACATATTCGGAATATTATTACGTCTCGCCAATTGAAATGCAAGAGAACGTAGATCTCTCCTAGTCAATCCAAAAAAGTTTCTTTCCATCTTAAGAATGTAGTCCACCAGCTTGGTTTCCAGTTCTTTCGATAAAATAGGGTTTCTTCCCAATGTTTCCTTCTTGATATCGATAATATTTTTGTCGCTTTTACAATATCTAAATAATGTGGCACGGGGAACTTTGTAGTGTTTGGCAGCTCTTAAATATCCCATTGTATGAGTTCGTACTGCTTCTACTGCATTTTGCATATCTTCTTCCTTCTATTTGTGCTCTTTAATGTTCTTTTTTGGCATTTATCCTGAAACAAATGCAAATATGCTTAATTTTAGTTATAGTTTCCTATTGTGGAATATTCCACTTTAGGGCACCTCTCCTATTCCACTTAAGGAGACTTTTATTATTTTATTTCATATCAACATAATCGAAACTAAAATGGTTATTTGCATTAAATATTAAGCATATTATAAAACTACAAACTATGTACTTTAACTCCACAAAATATCTTACCTTTAATATTAATACCAACGGAGATAACACACCTTTTATTTATTGGTACAAAAATGTCTACTGGGCTTGAAACTATATTTGCTTCGCTCCTGTCGAACCACTGACGCTATCCATATCAAAGTCTTCGACGTACGAAAACATTTTAGGTGGGGCGTTTGATGCACTGGCTTGTAAGTAGATGGCGCCTATAGATCACCGTATAACAGCGTATTCCACTTTAGGAACCTATTCCACATTAGGCAACTTTACTCTATGCAATTTGTGAGTTTCCAGAGATTTTACGAATTTTTCAATAATTTTGACGCAGTTCCTGATAGGCTCTGTTTCGTTTTCATCTGGACTCTGTATATTAAAGAATTTTTAATGTAAAAACAGGTGACATTAAAATTAATTCGAACAAATCTCCTCAGGCTGAGCATAATCCTTCTTAAAACAAGAAATAATGCACCACAAAATCTTGCTTGACATTTGAATACTATAATTTTTGTTTGTTGGAGAACCATTATAAAACCCGTCATAGTGATATTGTACCTAATCATAATCAAGCAAACCAACAAAGAGCAGACGATGAAGCAAAAAGAACCACCCAACAGACCGACCGTACTAACCTAAACGATCATAACGATGAACTTTCGCCCGGCGATTATCCGCTAACGTGTTATTATTTTTAGTTATGACTTAGCATGTATTTAAGGGATTCCAAATTTTGTGGGAGTTGCGCCGTGCACGAGATCAAGGTCTATCATTATCGTGGTTTCATAGAATCCTCCGAATTTTTCGGATATTTTTCTCACACTAGGGTTTTAGGCCAGTTCAAAGAAAGCTTTCAAATTCATATGGAAATGTATTGTTTTGAATCTTGGTAGGTACTTTATAATAAATTTTATAGGTGAATTACATAAATTTTTATTATTTTCTTATGTTAAATTATTAAATAGCCAAATATGGAATAAGTTCCTAAATAATTTTAACTAGCTTTGGCAACGCCGCGCTAATCGCATCCAAACGTAATCCAGCATATCACATTTTATCCCCAATAGACCAGAGAAAACGCTAAATTCATTATCGTAATGAACACTCTATATTAAATAAAAAAATAAAATATGCCTGTTCGACAAAATAGTAACCAGTAAGTAAGCTCTTTTCGATCTTTTACTGAATTGATAAATATTTTAGGTTGCTTATTTGTGAACTTGGACAAGTAGAAGCAGCTGAGATATATGTTGAGATTCAAAAAACACCTTTTGATGCAAATAATATCGGCAGGAGAATTGTAAACATTCCCTATTTTATCCAATCCATTCTTTAAATAAACATGAGCCATTGATATGGCGATATGGAATTTATAGGAGATCACAGAATTGGTCTAACAAGCTGCTTTAGACTTCAATGAAAAATGTGTAATCTCAGTACAGATTTGAACACTGAAAATCCAAAAGTGACTACTAAAATGAATTTAAACTCAGCTGCAATATTTATTTTCATTTATTTATTTTCATTTATTTTCATTTATTTTCATTTATTTTCATTTATTTTCATTTATTTTCATTTATTTTCATTTATTTTCATTTATTTTCATTTATTTTCATTTATTTTCATTTATTTTCATTTATTTTCATTTATTTTTATTTATTTTATTTATTTTCATTTATTTTCATTTATTTTCATTTATTTTCATTTATTTTCATTTATTTTCATTTATTTTCATTTATTTTCATTTATTTTCATTTATTTTCATTTATTTTCATTTATTTTCATTTATTTTCATTTATTTTCATTTATTTTCATTTATTTTCATTTATTTTCATTTATTTTCATTTATTTTCATTTATTTTCATTTATTTTCATTTATTTTCATTTATTTTCATTTATTTTCATTTATTTTCATTTATTTTCATTTATTTTCATTTATTTTCATTTATTTTCATTTATTTTCATTTATTTTCATTTATTTTCATTTATTTTCATTTATTTTCATTTATTTTCATTTATTTTCATTTATTTTCATTTATTTTCATTTATTTTCATTTATTTTCATTTATTTTCATTTATTTTCATTTATTTTCATTTATTTTCATTTATTTTCATTTATTTTCATTTATTTTCATTTATTTTCATTTATTTTCATTTATTTTCATTTATTTTCATTTATTTTCATTTATTTTCATTTATTTTCATTTATTTTCATTTATTTTCATTTATTTTCATTTATTTTCATTTATTTTCATTTATTTTCATTTATTATCATTTATTTTCATTTATTTTCATTTATTTTCATTTATTTTCATTTATTATCATTTATTTTCATTTATTTTCATTTATTTTCATTTATTTTCATTTATTTTCATTTATTTTCATTTATTTTCATTTATTATCATTTATTTTCATTTATTTTCATTTATTTTCATTTATTATCATTTATTTTCATTTATTTTCATTTATTTTCATTTATTTTCATTTATTTTCATTTATTTTCATTTATTTTCATTTATTTTCATTTATTTTCATTTATTTTCATTTATTTTCATTTATTTTCATTTATTTTCATTTATTTTCATTTATTTTCATTTATTTTCATTTATTTTCATTTATTTTCATTTATTTTCATTTATTTTCATTTATTTTCATTTATTTTCATTTATTTTCATTTATTTTCATTTATTTTCATTTATTTTCATTTATTTTCATTTATTTTCATTTATTTTCATTTATTTTCATTTATTTTCATTTATTTTCATTTATTTTCATTTATTTTCATTTATTTTCATTTATTTTCATTTATTTTCATTTATTTTCATTTATTTTCATTTATTTTCATTTATTTTCATTTATTTTTATTTTCATTTATTTTCATTTATTTTTATTTATTTTCATTTATTTTCATTTATTTTCATTTATTTTCATTTATTTTCATTTATTTTCATTTATTTTCATTTATTTTCATTTATTTTCATTTATTTTCATTTATTTTCATTTATTTTCATTTATTTTCATTTATTTTCATTTATTTTCATTTATTTTCATTTATTTTCATTTATTTTCATTTATTTTTATTTATTTTCATTTATTTTCATTTATTTTCATTTATTTTCATTTATTTTCATTTATTTTCATTTATTTTCATTTATTTTCATTTATTTTCATTTATTTTCATTTATTTTCATTTATTTTCATTTATTTTCATTTATTTTCATTTATTTTCATTTATTTTCATTTATTTTCATTTATTTTCATTTATTTTCATTTATTTTCATTTATTTTCATTTATTTTCATTTATTTTCATTTATTTTCATTTATTTTCAAATATTTTTCATTTATTTATGAAAAATGTAATTTAGGAAAAATATTAAATAACCAGAAATTAAAATATCAACATTAATGAACTTAAAAATCTACAAAAAAATAAAATAGTTTAAATACTTCAAAATTTCTGAAAATCTCTGGAAAATTTTATATTATTAATTACAATTAAAAAAAAAAAAAAACTAAAAATGACCTAATTCTAACACAATTTTAATTTAAACTACTTTAAACTGGTAAAACTGGCCTATTTTTCCACCCATAAAGGATCACACGCCGTTCTGCCTGGCAAGCAGAACAGGCGGAGACATTTCACGAAATCAAATTTTAGACACGAAATCAAAATTTCGAGTTTTTATTATGGAAAACTATAGGTATTACAATTTCTGGGAATTTGGAATCAAAGAATAACAATAATTATTGGTAAAACTAGAATATACCTAATTAGAAAGACAACTTTTATCTCACGCTATTTCTGCTTAAAACTCTATAATAAAACCAGAAGATTTCGTTTCATTTTTCTGAAATAGAGACATAGGTACTATCTAGGAGAACATTTTTAGAGAGAAAAATATGGGAGAATATTAATTCAAGGCCATATTAATATATAAACTTGAAAAGAGTTACAACTAAATTAAATAACAATAATGAGCGAATTATCTGCATGAAAACTGCGACGCTTTAGAAAGGGAAGATGGAGCAAAAAATCTGATGTGTCCAACACATGACTTTCCTATCTAGTTATTACAGGCTTTTTCCGTTTATTGTGTACAACCTATTGCAGCATCTCTATAAATGTTTAGAGGATAAACTAAATATATATATTGTCCACATACATCTACCGCGAAACATTTTTCTATAGATATTCATTGAAAATGAAAATACTGAAAAATTTAAATTTAGCACTTTTCCTACAATTTTTCCATTACGGTCCATTTAAAAAAAATCATGTATGAACAAATATTATAGAGATCGATATCGCAAACAACTTTTATTTCAACAATTTTCATAAAAATCAGAATTTTGCACATTTTGTCAAATTTCTCGAATACGGACCATTTCAGGAAATTTTTACATAAGGCAAAAATTATAGATAATAATATTAGAAGTAACTTTTATTTGAACAATTTTCTTCTCCAAACATAAATAACAGATATATTCCATAAAATATAAAAACGGCCTTCCATAAAGTACCCCCCCCAGATGTTCCGACTTTGTCCAAAATCTAATCAGTTCACGTCAGGCCGAAATAAAACTTAAGTTTAAAATTTATTGATTTTTTCTTTATCCGTTTTTGAGTTTTCTTCAAATTTCGAAATTTACACATTTTCTTAAATATCTCGAATACGGTCCATTTTAGAGAAATTATCTATGGGACAAAAATTATAGAGAATTATATTACAAACAACTTTTGTTTAAACAATTTTTATAAAAAAAAATATTTTTTTACATTTTGTCAAATTTCTCGAATACGGACCATTTTAGGAAAATTTTGTAAATAACAAAAATTATAGATAATAAAAATAACAAGTAACTTTTATTTAAAAAATTTTCTTCCCCAAACGTAAATAACAGATATATTCCATAAAATATAAAAATCACCACCCATAAAGTACCCCCCAGATGTTCCGACTTTGCCCAAAATCTAATCAGCTCATTAGACGCTGGAATAAAGCTTAAGTTTGAAATTTGGTGTTTTTCCGTGTATCGGTTCATGAGTTATGCGTTATACAGACACACACACACACACACACACACACACACACACACACACACACACACACACACACACACACACACACACACACACACACACACACACACACACACACACACACACACACACACACACACACACACACACACACACACACACACACACACACACACACACACACCACACACACACACACACACACACACACACACACACACACACACACACACACACACACACACACACACACACACACACACACACACACACACACACACACACACACACACACACACACACACACACACACACACACACACACACACACACACACACACACACACACACACACACACACACACACACACACACACACACACACACACACACACACACACACACACACACACACACACACACACACACACACACACACACACACACACACACACACACACACACACACACACACACACACACCACACACACACACACACACACACACACACACACACACACACACACACACACACACACACACACACACACACACACACACACACACACACACACACACACACACACACACACACACACACACACACACACACACACACACACACACACACACACACACACACACACACACACACACACACACACACACACACACACACACACACACACACACACACACACACACACACACACACACACACACACACACACACACACACACACACACACACACACACACACACACACACACACACACACACACACACACACACACACACACACACACACACACACACACACACACACACACACACACACACACACACACACACACACACACACACACACACACACACACACACACACACACACACACACACACACACACACACACACACACACACACACACACACACACACACACACACACACACACACACACACACACACACACACACACACACACACACACACACACACACACACACACACACACACACACACACACACACACACACACAGACATCATCGCGAAAATAGTCAAAACGGATTCAGGGGACCTCAAAACGTAAAAATCCGTCGAAAACTCGAGGTCGAAAAAAATCATGATTCCTATACTTTCCTTATATCTGTATACAGATAGGAAAGTAAAAATGAAGGGCAACGATAAGAAAATGTGGGGTTTGAATCTAAATGGATTTGAGGTAAAACATAATTATTAACTTTAAAAGAAATACAACCGACGAAAGGGTCTAAACAACTATGTTGACAGCTTAAAAAATTTAAATGTTTTATTACCGGTACATTTTACATGTTTTAAAATTCCAGATAACTGTTATTGGTATTAATTCATAACAAAGGATGATACATAATTTTTATTTATAGTTTATTTGAAAATGAATGACCTGGGAAACAAACCCCAATATAACATATTAATCAGTGGAAAATTTCCAAAATAAAAAGCATTATTTGTTCCAAAATAAAATCTATGGTTTTCTTTCTTCTTGCCTTAAATTTTCTAGTCACTTTAATCAGCAAAAATAAGGTAAGTACGTAATCTCTACAGGTAGAAAATTTTTAAATTTCAAGATCAATTTAAGTAGCCCTCAACTTTCTTAGGAAGGATTAACATTTTTATTCGGCAGAAAGTGTTATGCAGATTGTACATTATTTTAGTAAACCGAACTTCGGTTTTACTTCAAGGACGACTTACCCAAGTCCGACTCAGGTAAGTTCTGTTTATAAATACGGACCTTAGTGTTGTGGTTTACCCCTTATCACGGTGATCTTCATAGGCACCGAATCCGCGGGGCTCTGGGTGCTTGCGCACCCAGAGCAGTTTTAAACTGGGTGCGGAGCACCCATAGCACAACGTGGACAAAAAGTGGCCAATAAGTGAAATGAAGAAGCTGTCGTAGCCCAAGTTGGTATAGCGACAGGATGCCTCGATAAAATATCGTTCTAAGCTGTATTTTTTCTGATAAAAAAGTCATAGATAACGCGTTGAACTTGTACTTAAGAGTTTATTATTCTTGGTGTATAAAACCCTATGACGTCAAAAAATAAAGACTAATAACGGTCTACAATTATTATTAAGACAAGCGCTTTGTACATATGCTATTGAGCAAAAAATGCTTGAAGGGAGAAAATTTGAAAGTTGGTCCCGATCAAGGACCGTTAGAAAAGAACGTTAATTTAGAGCCAGAAACAGCTCTATAGTAATGCTGCCGAGAAACCAGGTCATCTATTAAAAACGCTCAAACCCGTAAATTTTTGAATTTGGGAAGAAACATTTGTTTGCCAGTTTGACCTCCTGAGCGGAAACCATCTATCGGGGGTGAGAAAGATGGGTCGAATTTTAAAGGTATTTTTACCTAAACCCCCAAAGTTTTACATTTTTAATTTCTATGTAGCCCATACAGTGACTCACCAAAAGTACAAAACCGATTTTACATAATTTTTACATTATTATTTAAAAAAAGGAATACTTTGTAACAATTCTAGTTTTATTCCTGTGGCTTTCAATTATTGTTATCAGATGACATTCTTTGGTCGCCGTAAAGGTTTAGTTTATTTTGTTGTAGAGTCGGCATATTAGTAATAATGGTTTACTCAATTGCCGAGAGAGTTCAAATAATTTCACTTTTTTCTACGAACAATGATTGTGCTAATAGAACTGCCCAACTGTTTAACAATCAACATCAAAATCGACATCGAAAGTATATTTTGGAAATGGGGTCGGTAGCTAACAAATAAGGTGAAATGGAAAATGCTGTAGTAAATGAAGCTACAGAGGTGGCAATTTTAGGGCATGTTGTTCAAGAACTCACTTTGAGTACAAGACAGTTGGCGATAACATCTGATATTAAGAGAAGTAGTATTCAAAAGATATTGAAAAAACACAAGTGTCATCCCTACAAAATACATCTGGTAAAAGAACTTAAGGAAGACGATTTTAATAGGCGATTACAAGTTTGTGAAATTATGACTGAATGGGTAATAAATGATCAGCAATTTCTTTTTAACATGTGTTTTTTAGACTAATGCACTTTTTTTCCTAAATGGTACGGTTAATTGGTCCGATTCAAATCCCAGAATATTTCATGAAGTTCATACGGAACATCCAGAAAAACTGAATATTTGGGCTGGCATTTTTGGTAACCGTATAATTGGCCTCTTCTTCTGCTTGTAACTTTAACCGCGAATATATATCTGGATTTATTAGAAAACGCCATTTATCCAGTATTACTAGAGTTGATTGAGAATAACGATCAGTACATAGGAAACAACTTAATATTCCATCAAGACGGTGCGCCACTATTCGTCAGTATTTGGATCAAACGTTTACAGGTCAATGGATCGGAAAAAGAGGAAGTATTGAGTGGCCTTCATGGTCTCTTTCGGATCAAAGCCCGTTAGATTTTTTTATGAGACGGATAACTGATGAATGTCATCAAATCACCCCACAGATGCTTCAAAATGTCTAAAAGCGTTTTGAACAAAACCTCTATTATTGCATGGTGGCTTAGGGTCAGCATTTCCAGTATTTTACTCGAGCAACTGGTAAGCTTTTACAGAAAATAAATAAATTTAAAAGATCATGGCTAGGAAGACAGTAGCAATATAAAACTCGAGGGTTATAATCTATGTAAAAATATTTCAAAATAAGCTATCATCAGACCACTCTTTCCATTTAAGATTTTGGAAGTAAGTTCACCCCCGTTAGAGGGTTTCTGTTCAGGGGGTGAAACTAGCAAAAAAAATGTTTCCCTTAAAATCAAAAATTGACGGGTCCAACAGTTTTTTGTAAATGACCTGGGGTGCCCAAAATTGGCTCTGTTTTATTTTCAAATGACGACTCTGTATATATACAATACTCCAATATGTGTGTATTAATAAATCACCAAAAATCTCCATTAAATTTATGATAGTTAATAAATCTTTAATATTGTGTTTCTACTTATTTCATTGGTACTCTAGCACCGCAGCACCACTGAATATTAGTGGTAGCTGCATCGAGCATATAGGAGCGCAACATGCCAGATATCCCGATTTAACTGGGAGCCTTCAGCCTATCCAGCAATTGGACATTAGACAATACCTTTTATTTTTCAAGAAAATTATCATAAAATCAACGCTTTAAAATAACTTTTTAACTGCTTGTAAAAAACCGATGGTGCCTTTAAGTAAGCAGTAGAGGGTGCCGGATGGTTTATGGGTAATATCCACCATTTCCCGCATAGAGGCTGGGCACCCAAAGCAATTTTTGAGTTCCGGCGCCTATGGTGATCTTAACCTCTTTAAATTAATCTGGGCTCAAATGAAGACATATTTGTTGCGAGAAACAATATAACAACATTTAAACTTCAAGATGTTCGTCAACTATTATGTGACTCCATATCAAAAGTTTCACCAGACAATCGGCAAAACGCTATAAGACATATCATAACAGAAGAAAATAAATTCTGGAAACTTGGTATATTTGATATATTAATACAGGAAACAATAGAACGAATTATTATTTTTGTGGGAAATGAGGAAACTAGTGATGATAATGACTCCTTATCGGGAGAAAATGATTTATTTATTTAGGTATGTTTATATTTATATTAAATATTTATTAATTTATTTATTTTATAAACTGTTCTACAGGAAATTCCCAATTAAAGAACAGGTAAAATATGACAAAATAAATATATCAGAAAAATACAATATAAAAAAAATACGTGTGTCACTCGGGAACTGCCGCGGTAAAGCTATTGCATAGCATTTTTTATCAACTTATGCAAATATAATTATTTATTTATTTTATTTATGCAGTATTTTTTTTCTTTGATATTAATTCAAGTTTTTGCTTTGACATTAATTCAAGTTACACTTTTCGAGCGATAAAAAAACATTTTTTTTCCTTTTATTGAATAAATGATAAGTTAATATTGTTTGATTTACCTTTTTGGAGTTAATATTGTTTAAAATATTTTTATTTTCTTACAATACATGTAGGTTATTCAGGAATTTTTATCATTGAAACTGTAGGTTTATGGTAACTGAAATAAGAAACATAAATTTGAGACTTGATATCCTCTAAATATCTGGAAAATACCGCGTCAATGGTGGTCCAATATTTTGTTGTGGATTCTTGTGGATTATTATTCATTTTCAAATTCTATTTTTCCGAAATTGTGTCTAAAAGAGATAGAATCAGTTATGAGCGTTAGCAGCTAGTCTACACGCATACGTCTAGTCGCACGCACACAAACACCGTGCCGAAGTCTGCTGAACTAAAACGACGTTAGACGAAGCTCGGCTTTCAACGCCGCATCGCTGTGCCGTAATGGAAAAATTTTAGGAAAAGTGCTAAATTTAAATTTTTCAGTATTTTTGTTTTCAATGAATATCTATAGAAAAATGTTTCGAGGTATAAGTATGTGGAAAATGTATATATTTAGTTTATCCTCTAAACATTTATAGAGGTGCTGCAATAGGTTGTACAAAATAACCGGAAAAAGCCTGTAATAACTAGATAGAAAAGTCATGTGTTGGACACATCAGATTTTTTACTTTCCTATCTGTATACAGATATAAGGAAAGTATAGGAATCATAATTTTTTTCGACCTCGAGTTTTCGACGGATTTTTACGTTTTGAGGTCCCCTGAATCCGTTTTGACTATTTTCGCGATGATGTCTGTGTGTGTGTGTGTGTGTGTGTGTGTGTGTGTGTGTGTGTGTGTGTGTGTGTGTGTGTGTGTGTGTGTGTGTGTGTGTGTGTGTGTGTGTGTGTGTGTGTGTGTGTGTGTGTGTGTGTGTGTGTGTGTGTGTGTGTGTGTGTGTGTGTGTGTGTGTGTGTGTGTGTGTGTGTGTGTGTGTGTGTGTGTGTGTGTGTGTGTGTGTGTGTGTGTGTGTGTGTGTGTGTGTGTGTGTGTGTGTGTGTGTGTGTGTGTGTGTGTGTGTGTGTGTGTGTGTGTGTGTGTGTGTGTGTGTGTGTGTGTGTGTGTGTGTGTGTGTGTGTGTGTGTGTGTGTGTGTGTGTGTGTGTGTGTGTGTGTGTGTGTGTGTGTGTGTGTGTGTGTGTGTGTGTGTGTGTGTGTGTGTGTGTGTGTGTGTGTGTGTGTGTGTGTGTGTGTGTGTGTGTGTGTGTGTGTGTGTGTGTGTGTGTGTGTGTGTGTGTGTGTGTGTGTGTGTGTGTGTGTGTGTGTGTGTGTGTGTGTGTGTGTGTGTGTGTGTGTGTGTGTGTGTGTGTGTGTGTGTGTGTGTGTGTGTGTGTGTGTGTGTGTGTGTGTGTGTGTGTGTGTGTGTGTGTGTGTGTGTGTGTGTGTGTGTGTGTGTGTGTGTGTGTGTGTGTGTGTGTGTGTGTGTGTGTGTGTGTGTGTGTGTGTGTGTGTGTGTGTGTGTGTGTGTGTGTGTGTGTGTGTGTGTGTGTGTGTGTGTGTGTGTGTGTGTGTGTGTGTGTGTGTGTGTGTGTGTGTGTGTGTGTGTGTGTGTGTGTGTGTGTGTGTGTGTGTGTGTGTGTGTGTGTGTGTGTGTGTGTGTGTGTGTGTGTGTGTGTGTGTGTGTGTGTGTGTGTGTGTGTGTGTGTGTGTGTGTGTGTGTGTGTGTGTGTGTGTGTGTGTGTGTGTGTGTGTGTGTGTGTGTGTGTGTCTGTGTGTGTGTCTGTGTGTCGCATAACTCATGAACCAATACACAGAAAAACACCAAATTTCAAACTTAAGCTTTGTTCCAGCGTGTAATGTGCTGATTAGATGTTGGGCAGTGTCGGAACATCTGGGGGGGTACTTTATGGGTGATAATTTTTATATTTTATGGAATATATCTGTTATTTACGTTTGGGGAAAAAAATTCTTCAAATAAAAGTTACTTCCTATATTATTATCTAAAATTTTTGTTCCATACAAAATTTTCCTAAAATGGTCGGTATTTGAGAAATTTGACAAAATGTAAAAAAATACTTTTTTATAAAAATTGTTCAAACAAAAGTTATTTGCAATATAATTATATACATAATTTCTCTAAAATGGACCGTATTCGAGATATTTGAGAAAATGTGTAAATTTCGAAATTTGAAGAAAACTCAAAAACGGATAAAGAAAAAAACATTAAATTTTAAATTTAAGTTTTATTTCGGCCTGACGTGAAATGATTAGATTTTGGACAAAGTCGGAACATCTAGGGGGGTACTTTATGGGAGGCTGTTTTTATATTTTATTGAATATATCTGTTATTTATGTTTGGAGAAAAAAATTGTTCAAATAAAAGTTATTTCTAATATTATTATCTATAATTTTTGCTTTATGTCAAAATTTGCTGAAATGGTCCGTATTCGAGAAATTTGACAAAATGTGCAAAATTCTGATTTTTATGAAAATTGTTGAAATAAAAGTTGTTTGCGATATCGATCTCTATAATTTTTGTTTTTACATGATTTTTCTAAAATGGACCGTAATGGAAAAATTGTAGGAAAAGTGCTAAATTTAAATTTTTCAGTATTTTCATTTTCAATGAAAATCTATAGAAAAATGTTTCGAGGTAGATGTTTGTGGAAAATGTATATGTTTATTTTATCCTCTAAACATTTATGGAGGTGCTGCAATAGGTTTTACAAAATAACCGGAAAAAGCCTGTAATAACTAGATAGGAAAGTCATGTGTTGGACACATCAGATTTTTATATATGGGATAAACCTTAGACTCTTTCCATAGTAACGGTATGGTTTTAGTTCGGATGCAGGTATTTATAAGTATAGTTAAAGGATGAGCCGTTTTACCCGCATTTATTATAAATTATTTCTGTTTTGAGATCATGTACTTTATTTTAAAAAATTGCTTGATGTTATAGGTATTAATACTACTGCGAGCCGCTACTGCTAGTTAGATTACTATCGAGAGGTACCTAACTGAAACGATCTGCAATTTTCTAATCTATTATTTATGATCTATTGATAATTTTCGTAAAATATGTAAAGATACGTTTGACTAATCCAAAAAATGTAAAAAATTCGTATAATCGACTAATAGTAAGATAGCACAGTTTATTCGTAACGAATTGCTTCCTTTACTTCACTCTCTTATTGAGACTAATTAGATTATTGTATACCTATGTATGTTATTACTTACATTATGTAGAAAATTTCATGTCGTGTTTAACTTAAGCTTTCATTTTAGAAATGGTTTTTTAATAAACACAATGATTTTATAAATTATGTCGGCATCTGCAAAAAAATATTGATATGAGGAGAAACATGGTGCTTCCTTGATTTGCCTAAAGGTGCCTTGGAATTACTCACTCGTGCTCGAACATTGGCTTTAAATCGTACCTACTCTTTA
>OV651817.1:21682324-21787483 GCA_927349885.1 Psylliodes chrysocephalus
AATTAAAGAGGCAACTGAAACTCATTTAGTGAGTTGTAAGCTTCTTCATGTCAAACGTCTAAATAGAAGAGTTGTGGAATCCGGTAAAGAAATCTCCTATGTACCAACAGGTACGATTTGTATTAATTTTTGAGGAAAAATGATTCCTAAATAAATTTCAATTTATGGTCTCCCAGTCAGAGTTGTACCATATGAAGGGCTTAGAAGCAAAACGGTTTAAGTGATATATTTTTTTAAATGAGTTAAGTAGATTTAAACTGTTTTACCTAAAACAAAGTACACGTTTTCAATAACATGCTTTTTCTACCAGCTGACAAATGTCGTTAAGACATCAAAAATCACTTAAATCGCTTTGGCAATAAAGAAATAATAGTTTTAAATAACGAAATATGCACTTAATTCATTTAAAAAGAAATGTCACTTGAACCCTTTCTAACCCCTTCATATAGCACCCCAGCAGGCGAGGATCTGGGAAGATTGTTCGGGGGTGGTAGATATTTTTATCAAAGAATCATCCGTTTATTTAAAATCCTGTGATGTCTTGCCAATCAAACTAAGGGGTAAAATGGTGTTATAATCAAACACATTTAAAATCTATCATTAATGTATTCGATAATATTATTTAATATTGGAATATAAATAGATATTTTAAAATATTCTTCAGGCTTATTATTTTTTATGTTTGCCCTCAAAGTTTGTCTACTAGCTTACTGTAGAACTGTTAGGTATATATCAAGTTCTTAACATAAGTTTCATATTTTTTTAAAGATTTCTTTGTAGACATTTTCATCGCATCAATGTTTATTTAATAATTATATTTCTGCCTCGTCTTGTAAATAAGATATATGTCGCCCCCTGTATATGCTTCGATTCGACCACATAGTTGAAAGCTGGAACTATTTGATATATTCCCTTCTCCACCAATCCCCTCACCTCAACACTTTGCTTCAGTCTTTGTTTATGTGTCGTAAAGATCACATCTATATTGAAAATTCAAAAACAAAGTGTACCGATGACTAAACCTAATAATAATAAACATTCAAAAAAAAAAAGTCGAATAAGCATTCTCCGCGTTAAGAACGTGTTGTATAGATATGGTTTAGCGAGAAATTCATCGATTGAATCTTAACTTATGACTTTATAATCGAATATTTTCCTACACTGTTTGTGATAACAGTAAATAATAACAGGTTACTCTCTGTAATGACAGTAGATATTTTCAGGTCATTTTTTCTGAAAACACTAGATAAAAGTAGGTTACTTTTTGTAATAATAGTAGATTATTAAGATTTTAACTTAACTGATGAGATTCTAAATGAATATTTACACAGTATATAATAGCAGTTTATTGTTTGTAATAATAGTATAAATTGAGATTTTAACTTAACTGATGACATTATTAAAGGGGTGATTCTGTGATGAAAATTAATGTGAGTGTTTGGTATAAAATTTTTTGAAAAAACCCTCTCCGGAAAAGTTACAACCCTTCGGAAATTAAAAAAAATGGTTTTTCTTTTTTATTTTCCCTGTATATCAAGCTAAAGACACGAAACTTGGTAAACATTATCTGTCAGTAAAAGTACACTTTTTGAAATTTTTTCAACCCTGAAGTATGCTTAGAAGGGGTTGAAATAATCAACCCCTAAGATATTTCTTTTAGATGAAAATTTTTTCTTTAAAAAAGTGTGACTGAAAAGCCCAATTCATTGACTAACTTTTTTATCTCTACAAGTTTTTTTCGAAAACTTAAGCATTTATGAGAAAAAAATAAATAAGCTCATGTAAAATAGCATTTTATTAAACAACAGCCAACCAAATGATTCTTAAGACTTCTACAACTAAAAACAAAAGTGAACAAACAATGAACAAAAACCTGTCGAATATCGACAATACAATTATAATAAATGTTGAAAATGACCGCCTTCAGCTTCAATACAAGCATCTACCCTTTTCCTCATAGAATTGCGTATACGATGAAATATTCCTGGATAATTTCTTATAGTTTTACACCCTGCTACAATGTGGTTTCGCAGATCATCGATATTTTCAACTGGGTTTGTGTATATCAAAGATTTCAGATATCCCCATATGCAAAAATTCAAAGGATTAAGGTCAGGGGAGCAAGCTGGCCTTTTTTCAGGTCCTCCTCGACCTATCCATTGATTGGCATACACCTCATCCAGGTGAGTTCTTGCACGTATACTAAAATGAGCTGGTGCACCATCGTGCATAAACCATAAATGTTGCCTAATTTAAATGGGAACCTCTTCAAGAAGAACAGGTAATTCTTCAAGGAGATGACAATATGCTTCACCATTTAATCGTAGCGGAAGAAAATGGGGACCAAATAAATGATTATCAATAATTCCGAGCCACACGTTTAATGAAAATTGATACTGATGATTTCCTTCAAAAAAGCTATGAGGATTTTCGTCAGCCCAAAGGTGATTGTTGGGAAAATTTCTAATACAGTCTCTTGAGAAACTCCCCTCGTCAGTAAATAAAATATTACCTAAGAACTGTGGTGCTTGGCCAATCATATTAATAAGCCACTGACAAAAAATCACATGGGGTAAAAAATCTCGAATCATTAACGCCTGCACCCGTTGAAGATGATAGGGATACAACATTTGTTTTTTTAAAATTCTAAAAACAACGGAATGACTTACATGTAGGACACGAGCTATTCTCCTGGTACTAGTTCCTGGGAATTCTTCAATTGAATTAAGTACGGCTTCTTCTACAGCTGCAGTTCTAACTTCTCTAGTACGACCAGAATCATAACTTATTTTTTCAAAATTTACCACGTTCCCGCAAGCGTCGGTGAATAGTTGTAAATGTAGTATGATGGGGTAGTCTACGCTGAGGGTACTGTTCAGCATAACGTCTTTGCGCTTCTAATGAATTACCGTTAGCACGACCGTATGTAAAATGCATATCTGCCATTTCCAAATTCGAATATGCATTCATATTTTCAATCAACTAATATTTCCTACAATAAACAATCATAAAACTTGTGAAACAATAAGATGGGTAACAGAAAATGACACTACACAATCCTGGTATCAGTATTAATGTTTTTATGCAAAGCACAGGCCACTAGACTTGACGCAAAATACACTCGCGTTAGCTCATCTTTTTGAAAATGCATTGCATTAGATTTTTTTTCTCGTAAATGCTCAAGTTTTAGAAAAAACTTGTAGAGTTAAAAAAGTTAGTCAATGAATTGGGCTTTTCAGTCATACTTTTTTAAAGAAAACATTTTCATCTAAAAAAAAGTTGTAAGAAAAAATATCTTAGGGGTTGATTATTTCAACCCCTTCTAAGCATACTTCAGGGTTGAAAAAATTTCAAAAAGTGTACTTTTATTGACAGATAATGTTTACCAAATTTCGTGTCTTTAGCTTGACATACAGGGAAAATAAAAAAGAAAAACCATTATTTTTTTTAATTTTCGAAGGGGTGTAACTTTTCCGGGGAGGGTTTTTTCAAAAAAAATTATACCAAACACTCACATTAATTTTCATCACAGAATCACCCCTTTAATTTTTTTGGTGTTATTTAGATATCGAATATTTTTCTGCACTGTTTGTGATAACAGTAAATAATAGCAGGTTTACTACTGTCTGTGATGACAGTAGATATTTTCAGGTTACTGTTTGTGATAACAGTAGAAATCAACGACTGACTGTTTATGATAACAGTAGATATCAATGGCTGACTGTTTGTGATAACATTAGATATCAACAGCTAACTGTTTGTGATAACAGTAGAAACCAATGGCTGTTTGTGATAACAGTAGATATCAATGGCTGACTGTTTGTGATAACAGTAGGTATCAATGGCTGACTGTTTGTGATAACAGTAGATATCAATGGCTGACTGTTTGTGATAACAGTAGATATCAATGGCTGACTGTTTGTGATAACAGTGATATCAATGAGATTCCTGGACTGTTTGTGATGACAGTTAATAATAAGAAAATCCTGCACTGTTTGGTAAGTATAACAAATATTTACATATTATTGTTTTTGACAACAGTAGATACAAAATTTTGCTGTTTGTGATAACAGTAGTTGGTTACAATAAAATAATATTTTCTAAGAGTATTTAAAATATTTCTTGATTATGTTATTAAAGAATATTCTGATTGTGACATTGGACATTTATGATTTAGAAGCCATACCAATATCCGTTTATGACATCAGACTATTATCATTTTTTATCATGTAAGTATATATCCTCTACTGCTTCAT
The DNA here is from genome assembly GCA_927349885.1 of Psylliodes chrysocephalus. NCBI lineage: Eukaryota > Metazoa > Arthropoda > Insecta > Coleoptera > Chrysomelidae > Psylliodes > Psylliodes chrysocephalus. The sequence continues at coordinate 21,686,581 of OV651817.1, forward strand.
CAAGTTATGAAATCGGATAATTATGAATTACATCCTCTTTTTTAATCTGATTGTGATATCAGTTTATTTAAATCCTTAGATTTACATTTGGTTGATGTCTAAATAAATCTAATAACGTCTCACACATAAAAACTCTCTTTTCAAATGCATGATTTTCAATTTTATGAAAAGACTGAACATTATATGCTTTAAACTTGATTACTTTTAAAATTGTATGCACCTTACTCTTTGACATATGTATGGATTGGGCAATTTTTCTAATAGATATTTTATTATTGTTTCTTGCTAAAATTTCCCTTATCTGTATAACATCATTTAAAATAATATCTTGAGCGTTTTATATTTGTCTTTTTTTTCTATCTAATGTTCCCGTTTCTTTAAACTGACTTACCCAGTTTAAAATAGAATTTGTGGTTGGCGAATGTTTTTCAAACATATTTCTAAATCTTCTTTGTGTATGTGTAATTGATCTACTTTCAATATAAAGTAAAACGCACCAGGCTTTTTCACTTTTGGTAAACATTTTTTAATAACTGCTTTTTCTTGCACTAATTAATACAAATATAGACTTCTGTCAACTCGATTTGTTTTACATAGCACCCTTGATAAATTAGTAGTATCATTTATTGACTCATTCATATTCTATTCAAAGCTGAGTAAGTTAATTTACAAAAAGAGGAATATTAAATAGACAAAAAAAAACAGATATAGGTACATATTGAAAACGCTTAAGACATTCTTTTAAATGATGATTTATGGATAAAGGCTTGCAAATAAACGTTACAAATACGAAGAATTTAATTCATCATAAGCCCTTAATGTGAATTGGTAAAAGTAATCTTTTACGAAAATTTTAGACATTTGAGACTTTACAACCATTTTTTAAAAAAATTAAACATTTCCCAGAATTTTAGTCAAAACCTCTTATCAATAAATTGTCATATTATCGAGTTAGGCTTTTAAATTGTGATACTTTACGTTTAGAAGTTATCGACATGGTTTCATAAAAAAGTAAATTTTTCCCAAAAAAATTGAATAAATGCTTACAATGAATACATTTTTAGAAAGGGAAAGAAATGGTCTTTCCGAGGATGTTAAAAATTATAGGGTGTTCTATTTAAAATAAGCTCACAATTTTGATTCAAAAAAAATGTCAAGAAAAACTTGAAGTAAATGTAAAAGGTCTAGTGAAAACTGCATCTCGATATCTTTTTCCGTTTTCGAGTTATAAGTTGTTAAAATGTGTCAATTTATAGATTTATATTTAAAATTCAATTATAACCCTAATACTTTATCCTCTCTTTCAGTCTTAGGTGCTCCTTCTATTTACCGTTGGCAGTTTCAGCTTGGCGACTGCGCCCAAGCAAGAAATTTTTTATCCTGTGTTGTGACGTCTAAGTACTAACTTTGTATGCCCCTCTACGTATATAACTCGAGTAGTAACATTAACAAGCTTTTTACTTTGAAATATATAAATATATCAATTTAATAGAGGGTATCCAATTGCTGAGAGCAAGACAGGGATACTCTCCCCGTTGTTGGCTGGGTAAATTATATCCTGTGGGATATGGGAATATACCTCTTGGTCGCCGCGGTCAGTTTTACCCAAATTTAATCCTTTCGCTATTCGAAAGGTATAGGCCACTTAAACCTGGATTAAGGGTTCCAAGAAAATTATGGGGTTATTTAATTACTCTAATTATAATATCGGTTTGTGACCTGTCGAGAACTAAAATAAAAATATTTTTCATCAGTTAATTGTCTGCATTCTTACTGAAAAGATTAATTTTTTTATTTTAAAAGTGATTCTCATCTTATTCATTATTCCATAAAAGAAGTTTTGAGTTTGTGTTGCAATGGAGTCGATGTTAAGTGTAAAAGGAAAAAAGTTGTTAATTGTAAAAAAATATACATTTGGAAAAGACAAGGAAACAAAGTTAGGTGTATCATATAAGTGTACTCGTCGTGGGTGTAAAGCGACTATTGGAGTGGACGATTCGAAAACTGTCTTATTGAAATCTAAGAGTGAACACAATCATCCACCATCGGACCATTTAGATGTAAAAAAACTTCAAAACGGATTGAAAAGAAAGGCAACAGAAGATATTTGCGTTAAACCCAGTAAGTTAATTAATAACGGAATCCGAGGGGAAGGAAATACTTTTAATGTATCCACTACGGATGTTGACCTCATCAGACGAAGCATATACAGGGCAAGAAGAAGTATATTGCCACCTTTGCCAAAGTGTATCAGTGATGTTCATAGTGTACTGAAAGAAATACAATGTGTTACAAATAAGGGTGAACAATTTTTATTATTTAACAATGAAGATTCAAAAATTATTTTTTCTACACCCGTATTATAATAATGCACTTATATGCCCATAATCCGTTTCATAATGATACCCATTATGATACAGATTTTTCATTATGATACAGATTTTTAATCAATAGAAACCTACAATTTTTCAATCAAGCATGATGTTTGACGTTTGTCCTAAATTCCTATGTAATTGTTTTAGTTGTCAAAACGTATTAAATTTTCGTAGATAGCTAAACTTCGATAATTATAATATTAAAATGTCTGATATCAGCGATATAGAAGACTCCTCCACACATATCGGAGAAAGGAGAAAATGCAGTACAAAATATTTTGCCCCAAAAATCTGTGGTAATACCAATACCCAAGGTAATACCATTAATTACAATTTTGTAGAATTTTTTATAGAAGTACGAGTAATTACTGTTATTGTGTTCAATGGCAATATAAATAGAATATTTATAGGTCTTGATTATTTATCGGGTGTAGAAAAAATAGCGTATGCAACTCTCATGTAATGGTTATTAAAACACTCGCATAAACCATACGAAACTCGCCTTTGGCTCGTTTCGTATCCCGGTTAATGCTCGTGTATTAATAACCATCATTACATGATCGTTGCATAATGTACTATTATTTTCATGTGATTCAAATTTAAAATACTTGTGTTCTCGTGATAGTATTTATTGCGACGGCACATTTAATTACAATTTTTCACTATACATGCTGTTGATAACGGACACTACATACCATTGGCATTTTTTGTTTTACCAGATAAAAGAGCAAGTACCTATGCAACTGCATTTAAATTATTAAAAGATTACTGTTATAATAATTTAAATTTAGATTGGAAGCTGTGTAAAGTTATTTGCGATTTTGAGAAAGCCATACACACTGGTATTATACAGATTTGGCATGATATCTTAATTATTGGATGTAGATTTCATTTAACCCAGTCGTGGTTACGTAAGATACAAAATCTGGGTTTGATTTCCGAATATAAAAATGAAAATTCTGAAATCGGCAAATGGCTTCATTACACTTTCGGCATTTTATTTTTGGAAAGTACTGAAGTGGCAGAGTGTTTTTGTAAAGATTTAATTCCAATAATGCCATTTGACGAGAGATTAACTTCATATACTCTTTATACGATTAATACGTATACTAGCGATACGTCTGACTTCCCGCCTACAATGTGGGCATCGTGCACAAGTTCCACAGAACGCACAACAAATGCTTGTGAGTCTTTCCACAAACATTTTAATTCTGCTTTTTATTCGGCGCATCCCGATATATTCAAATTTGTTAATGCAATTCTCGATATTCAGTTAAATACTTATGTGAAATTAAACAGTACACATATACCTAACAAAATTAAAAACGCTAATTACAAAAAACGGCATGCGTATTTAACGAACGTAATAGAACAATATAAAAATAAGATCCTTTCACGAACTCAATTTATCAAAGTAGTTTCTTATCATTACAAAAACTAATATAGCCCAATAAAGGAAGAATAAGAACCGTTACATATTACATATCTTGGAAACTGATCACGTTCATTTACTGTACGAGTATATTAAAGTATTTTACTCAAAACTATTTTCTTGTTATGCGGTCGTAAAGTAAATGCGGCCAAAAAAGTGACACTAAAACAATATTTTTGCTGCCTAGACAATAAAAATGATTTTGAATGCCTTGGCAGTAAAATTTATATTTCTTTATATAGCTTTTTAGATTTTAAATATTATACCGTATCAAGACAAGGCACGTAGTTACTCTTCGCCCGAATAAGAATAACTGCTTGGACATGTCAAACGGAATACGTCTATATTATCTAGTGCCATATATGCACAGTGGCGCGCTAACACGGCCATCCTGAAATTGGGACGCTCTCGGCCCAATAATAATTATAACTCGATTTATAAGAATAATATTAGCTTTATTCCTAAAACATTTACAATAACGTAACTATAATAACTTATTAAGACGACTCGGCTTCATCCTGACGATTATCGTTCTGAAACAAAAGAAATCCCTATCAACAGAGGTTTTCTTTGTAGAAATATAAAATTCCTCATGACACTTCAAGGTTAAAATAACCGACCAGCAAATCATAATGTGACATTAAGGTCCAAGCACTCCAAGGCAGAAACGTTGCCGGCCCGAAAACCAAAATGTACATCAAGATCCAGGTACCCCAAGGTTAAAATAACCCGTCATATTTCTTTGCAATCAACACACAACCATAATATATCATTAAGGTCCAAGCACCCCAAGGCATAAACGTTGCCGGCCAGAAAACCAAAATGTATATTAAGGTCAAATTACTATGAACATCTGAAACTAGATAGTCGATCAGAAAACCAAAATGTTAACATCAAGGTCCAAGCACCCCAAGGCATAATCGTTGCCGGCCAGAAAACCAAGATGGTCCAGGCACCCCAAGGCATAATCGTTGCCGGCCAGAAAACCAAAATGGTCCAAGCACCCCAAGGCATAATCGTTGCCGGCCAGAAAACCAAGATGCAACATGAAGGTCCAGATACTCCAGGACTAAATAATTTCCATCGCTAACACGGCAAATTAATACAGTAATAAACATACCTTGACATTTTCATCCATATCAAAATAACTTTCTAATATCTCTGCGCATTCGTTCGGGAACCATTCTTTGGTCCATAGCCGCATTTGACTTGGAACAGCTACTGTCATTCGTATGGACTCGGAAACGTCGTCAACTCTTCGAAGTTCATATCTGCTATTTGGTAATTTTTTTGTTATTTTATAAGGTCCTACCCAACCAGATTCCAACTTTTTGGGTTTTAAAGCTTCTCTTGAAATCAAAACAAAATCTCCCACATTATATGATTTTGTGGAAGTTGATGAGTTCCTTTTAGCGTAGTTATCCTGAGCAGTTGCGTTTTCTGAGAGACGTCTATTAACAAACTGTCTCCATTTTTCACGTTCCATTGTGACTAGCGGTAATTTATCATCTGAGGCATTTTCAATGATCCGGCTTATCTCTGGTAGCCTGTTGTCACAACCAAAGAGAATTTGAAGTGGTGTCCTCTTAGTTGTCTTGTGAACTGTTGAATTGATTACCAGTTGAATTCTAGATACCATCGAACTCCATTGAACGGTACAGTCGGCCTGAACTCTTAGCAAGTTAGAAACAAATCGCATGTAACGTTCCACTTGCCCATTGGATTGGTGTACATAGGGCGTAATGAAATGCCACTCGATGTCCCATTCGAGATTATTTTGAATGGCTTTTAAAGAAGAAGCATTGTCTGTGATAATACGAGCTGGAGTGCCAACCAAAAACACAATATCCTGTACGCAATCGGCCAAATCTTCAGTTTTCAAGCTCTTAACAGCATATAAAAATGTATATTTTGAGTATGCATCGACTGCTATAAACACATGAGTGAACCCTTCTTCAGTTTTCGGCAAAGGTCCAAGAAGATCGACATGAATGGTATGAAAAGGGATATCTATCTTCGGAATGGAGTGAATTTCGTTGAAAACTCGACGAGGCTGGCGCTTTCGGGTAAGGCAGGTGAGGCATGAGTCAATATATTTTTTTACAAATTGACGCATTCGAGGAAACCAAAAATGTGAAGCTATACTTAAAATGGTTTTATCCAGACCAACATGAGCTTGCCCATCGTGATATTCCTTAATTAACGAATACCTGGCATTTTTGGGAACAAAATATTGAGTAACTTTTTCGGAGTTAATATTACTCAAATGACACAGGGTACTTCCAATAATACAAAACTGATTTTTATCTATTTCACCATTTTGTAATTTTTGCTTTAATTCGGTTGTTTCGCTATCTGTACTTTGTTGAATAAATAACCACCCAGACGGCATTAAGTTTTGACTACTTGAGTCTATTTCTTCGACAAATGGTATTTCAGAAATTTTGGTAATACAAACGCTTTTAAAAGTATCTTGACTTGGAATTGGTGGGTTTCGACTCAAATAATCAACATAAGCCATCTGGTCTCCAGATTTATGTAAAATAGTAAATTCAAAATCCTGAAGGTAAATCCACCAACGACTTACCCTTGGCACAAGGTTACGTTTATGTTGCGAATTTTTTTAGAGCATTGCAATCAGTGACCAATGTAAAAGGCACACCTACAAAATAATGTCTAAAATGTTTTAAAGCATTTACTACCGCCAAAGTTTCAAGTTCGTATGAATGATATCGAGATTCCACATCTGTGGCTGCTTTGCTGAAATAGGATACTACTTTTTTTTTTACCATCATGATTTTGAAAAACAATAGCTCCAAACCCACGACTACTAGCATCAGTATGGAGTTCTAATGGTAGATTTGGATTAAAAATTGCCAACACAGGTTCTTCAGAAAGAATTTTAACAACTTCATCAAAAGCTTTTGAATGTTCATTAGTCCAAGTCCAAGTTGAATCTTTCTTTAAAAGATTTGATAGTATTTTTGTTTTAACAGAAAATTGTGGTATGAATTTTCTGAAATAACCAGCGAGTCCCAAAAATTGACGAACCTCCCTGACATTATTTGGATGTTTCATCAATTTCAAGGTCTCTGTTTTAGAAGGACTTGGTTTAACAATCCCGTTTACTATTAAACGACCCAAATATTCAACTTGTTCTTGAAGAAATTTGCATTTATTTATATTTATGTAAAAACCATGGGACTTTAATGTTGTTAAAACTAACCGTAAATGTTCAAGACCTTGTTGCTTTGTTTCTGACGGAATAAGGATATCATCCATATAAACCAACGCAATACCCTTTAGAATTTCCGCCTGTAGAGCAGTGTTGATTGCTCGCTGGAAAATAGAGGGGGCATTAGCCAAACCAAAGGGCATTCGTAAATATTCAAATTGGCCATCTGGAGTAACAAAAGCAAGTTTTTCTACTGAATCAGGATGTACTTTAATTTGATGGAACCCAGCGGCCATGTCAAGAGTAGTGAAATATTTTTTATTACTTAGCTGATCGATTTGATCATCAATTCGGGGAAGAGGATACCGATCTTTTACTGTGATTCGATTGAGCGCACGAAAATCACAAACCAAACGAGAATCCCCATTTTTCTTCTTGACAAGGAAGGCAGGGCTTGCGTAAGGGGAATTAGACGGCCTTATAATTTCGTTTTTAATTAAATCGTCGATAAGATTTCGTACAGTCTCTCTTTCCACCATTGAGAATCGATAAGGGCGAAATTTGATCTCTGTATCAGATGTGAGACGAATTTTAAATTCCCCTGTTGTGATAGGAGTGGGTATCTTATTTCCAGAAGAAGAAATGTCGTTAAATTCTAGAAGTAACTCTTCCAATTGCTTTTCAACGAGATTTGAAGGAACATATTCCAAAATAGGTGAACTTTGAGTAAATTTTAAAGACATTCCAGGAATGTTTATAAAATCCAAACCAATTATTGCATCACAAGGAATATAATCATTTGAAACAATATGCATTTTAAGAGGAAATTTAAATTCTTTTTTAAGATTTATTTCAACATTGACTACACTCTTAGACGTAAAGGTGCGGTTACCAACGCCTTTAATAGTCATATGTTCGTAAATTGGCAAAGAATACATATTTTTAACAGCAGATTGACGCAATAAAGACACTTGAGCACCAGTGTCGATTAAAACTTCATAATCGTGATCATCAATATTAAGTGAAAATAAATTTAAATCTGACGAAATAGGTGTAGGAGAATAGCACAAATTAATCTTCTTATAATGATTACCTTTTTGCTTTTTTCTAGCAAAACAATTATCAATTACATGTCCGGGTTTTTGACAAAAATCACAAGTATTACTAGTGTTGGGTTTAAAATCATCTCTTTCACGTTTAAGACCTTTGCCTTGAGTACTTTTTTTGGGGGCATAAAAATCTTGGATGTCCTAAAAGACCACAGCTATAACATTTTAAAGAAGAATTTTTTACTTGATTTAAACTTTTGTTCGGTGCATTATTTGAAACTATAGGCACAAAGGAACTAATTTTATTGCTAACTGATGGTTTAGTTTGAATTCGGCATAAATGAGAAATAAGATTAGTCACAGATGAATGACCAACTTGTGTCATCTGAGCTTGAAGACTTACATCCTTTATGGTAAAGCAAATCATGCTAACGATTTGACTTTGAGTGAAAGGTAATTTTAGGGCATTAATTTTTTGAAGTTTTAAACGGGCATATTGACCAAACGTTGGACAGCCCTCAGAAGAAAAAGAAATTGCGTCATACATCAATTTTCCAAAATTAACTGTACCTGCGAAGCTCTCACATAAATCGATTTTTAAATTTGCCCATGAGCGGCGGTCAATCGGACTCCAAACGTTAAACCATTCACCTGCCTCCCCTTCAAAACAACCTCCTATTTGAGCCATAATAGTGCTGTCACTCCATCCAAGTTCAGACGCCATCTCCGATATTTCGTTAACCCATTGTTCAGGATCATCTCGCCGCGGCTCAAACTTTGGCAAGTTAAGTCTTTCATGAGGCACTGAACGATTTAGGAAATCCCGTAGCAAAGTCGTTAATGTATTTTCGACAGAAACTGGTTGAGTAATATGATGTTCATCAGTCATTTTGTTCAATATTATACGCACAGTTTTCGTTTTAACGTAAACTTCACTTCAAAAAAAAAGGAAAGCAAACTCTATATTTTTAACTGCACAAAAACACCACTGTTCACAAAAAAAAGTAAGTGTTTGAGCGAAAATATTTTTTAGACTACCTAATCGACAACCGATATATAAAAAAAAATGACAATGACTTAATTCATGTTTGAAAGCGGCATCAAATCAAACAAAAATAAATAAATAATAAAAATAAATAAAAGACGCTGAAATACATTAGCTATTGACAAAATATACTTAGCTGAATATCTTCTTATAACGTGAAATCAAATAGTCCCATCTTTAAAAACACAACTCTGCCATTTTTCTTTGACGGTCAACTTTTATCTTCATGATATTATAAACAATTTTTAGTCGCGACGGCTCGAGCAGTATAATAAATTTTTAGACGTCGATTTTAAATAATGGATTCTTTGTATCCCACTTCTGATTTTAGATTTTAAATATTATACCGTATCAAGACAAGGCACGTAGTTACTCTTCGCCCGAATAAGAATAACTGCTTGGACATGTCAAACGGAATACGTCTATATTATCTAGTGCCATATATGCACAGTGGCGCGCTAACATAGCTAAATGTCACTTAAATTACATTAATTGGATTTAACAAAAAAAGAACAGTATTTAGTTTAATAAAATAAAAATTTTCAATGTGTTTTCAAATTATTATTTTTATCTCATAAGATAGATTACTTTAAATAATTTTTTCTCATTTCTTTTTCTCATTTACACCATAATTTGTCTCGATAAAAAAGAAATTAGGTTAGAAATATTCCGTGATCAAAATGCCCTTTTAATTCACTTGAAAAGATTTACGATTATTCTGTCAGATGGTTCGCTTTAAATGCCTTATTTGATAGATGTCTAGTGGAGATAATCAGGTGTTTTATGTTTGGACTTTTGGCTATATATTATTACAAAGAAAATGGTATTTATTATACTTCATAAATCATATATTTTCATTTGTAGACCGGCTTCGTTGATGGGCAATTTCTTAGAATAAAATGATCGTTTGGAACAGTGTCAATAGATTTATTGATATTTGGATTGCTTTGTTTGGTATATTAACTATAAGACTGTTGGTAATATTTATTTTTTTTATGATAGTAAAGTATGCAGTTTTAATACTGTTTAATTAGTAGTAGTTGACAAGGGGAATAATAATAATCAGACAGGCGTGGACTTTTGATTTTCATTATTTTGCTGATGAATACTTTGTCATCTTTTGGACATATTTTACTCTGTAACTTTTTTATGTTTTCGAATTTTGGCCTAAAAAAATCAACTAGGTATACGAACGTTACCATTTTGTAAGCCCAGTCAAAAAACTGGCTGCCTAGCATTCATAGGGTATTAAAAAAAAATTAAGGAATAGGGTGACAAAGTATTAAGGGCTACTTTATCATCTTATTAAAAATGCTTTTAAAATGCATATAAAGAGCTATAGTAACAAAGTAACCCCATATATGGAATTCTCGGACAATTTTTTTTATTTTTAAATAAGCTTTTATCCTTTTTTTAAATAATTTTTATTGTACAAAATTTTAAGCAGTAAATTACCATTAATAAACAAAAAAACCTTTAAAACCCATTGCGTTTAATTTTATGGAGATAGTACACTTTATTGTATTAAAACTATTTTTACAAATACGGAGTTAATATCGAAAATACGTCATAGATGATCATATGCCTAAATACCTAATGATGTGTCACTGGTATATTCCTTAAGGGGTTGGAGAAAAGAAAAGGAGGGGGTTGACACATGGCAGATGTCTGTATTGTAAAAATGTGTTCCCTTTGGAATAAAACTCGACCCGCTTCAGTATTTTCTTAAAATAAAATAAATAATCCCAAACAGGGCAACTGCGCGCGCAACGCGTGCTCCTCACGCGGGCGCACCTCTGAAGGGGCGCCAAACCGGAGGTCTGTATAAACTTCGAATTTTTAATTTTTCTAACGATTCTAATGAACAAGGCACTAAGACACTAAAGAAATCAAAAATGTTTTTATCTCAATTCATGATAATATAATAAAATAATGTTATCGAAGTTTATGTTCGTTGATATTGATATATCCTAGTTAGTTAGTAAGTTAGTTAGGAATACTAGGGAGTGGAGGATTATTATGTGTATGTCATGTTTTGTCATATAATTATTTGTCAGTTATATAAAATAAAGAGTTTGGCAAAGAGATAATTTGTATATAATAATGGCGACGATTGGGGTACACCGATTGTACCAGTTGTAAAACCAAATGGTGATATAAGATTATGCGCAGACTATAAGGTAACATTAAACAAATGTATTAAGGAAGAAAATCTATACCAAGAATCGAAGATATTTTTGTAAAAATTAATGGAGGGAAGTACTTTTGCACATTGGATCTAACACAAGCCTATTTACACATGGTAATGGACGAAGAAAGTTCCAAATTACAAACCATAAGCACACATAAAGGCATGTATAAAGTTAATAGGCTTATGTTTGGGGTAAAAGTAGCCCCAGGACTATGGCAAAAATATATGGATAGAATTTTAGGTGAACATGATGGTGTTCAGTGTTTCCTAGATGACATCATTATACAGGGAAACACATTTGAGATAACCATGGAACGATTACGTAAAGTGTTGAAGATTTTAAAAGAACATAACTTAAGACTCAACAAAAGAAAGTGTAATTTTTTTCAACGCAGTATTGTATATCTAGGCCACATGATTGATGAAAGCACAGCTTATTCACTACCAGCTGGTCATCTCGCCATAAAACGGAACGTTGGAATTGGGACGGCTGCGCATATGGGCGGAGTCATTACCAGCTGTCTGAGCTTCACTTGCCGCTAGAAAGTGGTGTGTAGAGAACAGGAGTACAGGAGCGAACTTAGTGTATTTTATCGTGTTGTGTGTAAAAAGTTTATTTTTGAGGTACCATGCGATAATGCGTATTTTTAATCGTTGTGCGGCGCTAAAGATATAGCAGGTTTTATAAATATACAAGTACGAGAAATGGTCAAGAAACCGAAAGGTAGACGATTCACTAGTGAATTTAAGCAATATTGTTTGTCGCTCTATTTTCTAAGTCCGAAATTATATAAAAAACAGCAACTGTCAAATAACTTTTGTCTGCCTGGAATTAGCACCTTACAAAAGTTTATCAGTGACATTAATTTTTCTGTTGGTATAAATAGTGTACTATTTAAAATTTTAAAGGATAAAGCCAAAAACGTTTTGAGTTATTAGATAAACTTTGTTTTACTTTAGTGGATGAAACGAACTGTAAAGCTAATTTGTTTTATAATATAAATTCAGATAGGGTATATGATCTTGAAGACATGGGAGGTGAATACAAATATTTTAAACCAGCACTAGCTGCCACAGTAGTCATGACTAGAGGTATATGTACAAATTGGAAACAATCACTTGCCTATTATCTAGTTAATTCTACGTGTCCTGGATTGCAATTAAAGCAACTAATTTTAAACGTCATACAAGAAGTTACTAATATAGGGCTCCAAGTACTAGGCGTTGTATGTGACATGGGCTCAAATAATTTGCAGTTGGCAAAATTACTGGATGTTTCACCAGAACATCCGTATTTCATGTTTGGGAATGACAAAATTGTATTTCTCTTTGATATCCCTCATTTGTTAAAAGCACTTAGAAATAACCTGATAAAACACAATTTTAAGATTAATGATTCAGTAGCCTCTTGGGAATATGTGAAACAATTTTATTCGCATGATAAGTCATACAATATTCGAGGGGTTCCAAAATTGACTGACTCACACATTTTCCCCAACAATTTTGAGAAAATGAAGGTCAAATTAGCAGCTCAAGTTTTTAGTGCTTCTGTAGCTCACAGTATGTATTTATACATTAGGTTCGACGCACTTTCATCAGCAGCTACTACTACAGCGGACTTGATTTTAAGAATGAACAATTTGTTCGAAATTTTAAATACATCTGGTGGTCCAGCAGCTACACAATATCAGGAAGTGTATGTAGGCAACAGAGAACAAAACAGACTTTTGGAAGGAGTGCTTAACTTTTTTCAATAATATGGAAGTATTTAACGCAGATGGAGTAAATGTTACAAAAACAATTAAGTGCATATTGGATTGGAAAATAACTATTAACGGTATTTTGCATTTATGGGAAAATTTACAGCATTCTGACATAAAATTTTTATTAACTCAAAGAACACATTGTCTTGAAATTTTTTTGGGTTCTGTTTACCAACAGTGTGGAAATAATGTAAATCCAACCCCAACACAGTTTATACGGGCGTTCAGAAAATTACTTTCTTTAGATCTCTTACATATAGGTACAAAAAACTGCGAGGACGATACTAGTCGTGTTTTACTGAAGATGACAGATATGCCACAGAATGTGGAAGACCGGTGTGAACCTGCAGTACCTATTAAAACTGTAATCGTAGATACTGATTATAGAAAATCAGATATTTTAAAAAAAAAAATTTGTCAAATATGTTTGCGGTTATTTAATAAAAAAATGTTTGATGCGGCATACTTGTGACACGTGCGTGCAATATGCAAATGCAAATAGTACCAAAGTGGATGAAACAGCATTTTCTTTTTATAAAGCATACAGGCATTCAGATTTGGATCAGTACGGTAGTCTTTATATGCCACATACAAATTTTATAAATTTTATAACAGCATTAAAAATACTGTTCCAAAAGAATTTTGAGAAATTGACTGTTATAATTTAGTTTCCACAATTATGTGGTCGGTATTACACATTTTTAGAGAATAGCGCTTGAAAATTTCGGGACATGTGAATTAGGATTTTTAGAATCCAAATCGACGATCTTTTTAGGACATTTGGTGCTGTAAAAATTAAAAAATATGTAAAAATATTTTGTTTTAACTGTTTTATGTTACAAAATTTGACTGTTAATATTTAATTATGACGTTTTGTCTTTCGCGGTTATCCTTGTATTATTATAAATGTTTTTTTGTACCTTATTTTTATTACTTCACAACGTATATAGACCTAGATCCTTTTAAGTGCCTAAAATATACTCTTCTAAACGTATCTTGACTAAAAACTCCATTTACGTAAAAAACGACTTATGACCTTTTAAGCGCCGTCCACAGAATTGTTAATATTTTTAAAACCGTCACATTTATTTACCCCTGTACACATTTTCCGCATACGTACTTGCTGAACTTATATGAAAAAGTCAGAACTTATTATGCCAATAGGAATTTTAAAATAAGAAAAATCAGTAATTATTTTATTATTAGTAATGTAAGCTAATGTGCAAGTCGTTTTTAATAAATATTTTGTAATATACATTTATAATTTTTATCGTTTCTGTAATCCGATTCTTGTTAAAACAACTTAATACGGGCCTGATACGCGAATCGTTGCTAGTATGGTGGCTCGCTATCCCACTCTCTACAGCGCGCGAATACCGACCTACCGACTGCTGACTTTCAAAGTACAAAGGTGCCGCCGATGAGATGACCAGCTGGTAATGAATAAGCTGTGGATGAAAGTGGACTACATAAAACGAAGGAAAAGTGCAGTGCAATGCAATAACGAATGCAAAACGACCAGAAAATATAACACAACTGACAACATTTTTAGGATTAACAAATTATTACAATAAATTTATTAAGCCCTCTAAACAAACTTTTACAAAAGAATACAAAGTATATATATGAGTCCCCTAAATGCAAAACTCGGTATTTGACGAAATTTTCAAAAGTAATGTTTTGGCGCCATTCAATTCCTTATGTCAAAGTCTAGCATTCTCCTTCTAAAATAAGATGCAAAACTTCTTATTTCTGCATTAAAAACGCTTTAGAAAACGAATACTAGATGCAAAACTCTGTATTTGCCTTCACTTGTCAAATGCAAAACTACGTAATTGTAACTTGCCAATGGCGTTGCGCCTAATAGTCACGTGATTAGGTAAGTGCACGGGCACGTAGACACTTTAATTTATTCATTTATAGTTTGCTTATTTAGGGAATTTTTTTTTGCTTGTATGTATTTTATTACACCTAATAAAAATGTTTTTTCTACGTTCATGCAAAAAACAAAACTTTATTGAACTATATTTAGTGAAAAAACTGGTTCTTTATTGCACTAGTGCAATAAAAATTTTATTGCACTCATCTGTCATTTTACTACAGCGTTTTATGATCATGACAATCATAAATATTTAAATAAACGCCAAATATTTAGTCCATTTTCATTTTCTGTGTTACGTTTTAAAAACAATTGCATATTTTATATTATCTTCAATCATTTAATAAATAAATTAATAAAAAAATGTATTTTATTAAAAATGTCATTACAAATTAAGAACACAAACGTAAATAAATGCCTCAAACAAAGGTACACGATCACGGCTACTATGATTTGGATAATACAACTGCAGTTCTATAAAACATTTTTTGATTTTTGCATGAACGTAGAAAAAATATTGTATGCAACTCGTGCAAAAAGTGTTTATTGCACTCGACGTGCTGTCCAACTCGGCCTGACGGCCTCGTTTCACGTCGCGTGCAATAAACACTTTTTGCATAAATAACTATTAATTTATATTTTTGTATCTTTATAAAAAAGAATTGTAAGAAAATAAATGTTCTAAAATAAGACAACCATGCACTTATCGGTATTTGCAATTGTGAGTTGCAAAACTGGGTATTTTTAAAACATAAATGCAAAACTCGGTATTTTAATTTTAAAAGTGTTTTTTTTTTAATTTTTGGTAGGATTTCGGAATGAAGAGCATAGTTATTTCAAAACAAAATAACTAGAGCCAACTAAAAACAAAATTTAAAACGAATACATATGTATTTTAATTACTGACAGTTTTTTGCCCTTCCTGAAAAATTTTGTAACTAGCAAATACCGAGTTTTGCATAGGGGACTCATATGGAATGAACAATGTGAAGAGTGTTTTAAGAAGATAAAACAAGAGATAGCCAGTGAACGTACTCTTGTCCACTATAATCCAGAATTACCATTAACATTAGCAACCGATGCATCACCAATTGGGTTAGGTGCTGTATTGTCTCATACGATGCGGGACGGCACTGAAAGGCCAATAGCATTTGCTTCACGATCATTAACAAAAAGCGAGAAGAATTACAGTCAGATAGATAAAGAAGCCACTGGTATATACTGGGCGTTAAAAAAAATGTTCCCATACTGCTACGGCAAAAAATTTATGCTAATTACTGACCATATGCCTTTGGTTTCAATTTTCAACCCCTCAAAAAATTTACCATCCATGACTGCAACAAGAATGTTTCACTATGCTTACTTTTTATCAGGATTCAATTATGACATTAAATACAGAAAAACTATAGAACATGCAAATGCTGATTTTTTATCACGTTTTCCACTAAACGAAAAGTTGGGCAATTATAAAGATCAATGTGAAGATATAGAAAAGATGGTGAGTGAATGTAGAGAATGTTGCCTAAAGCGAAACGGACCACCCAAAACTGAACTCCGTCCATGGGAATTACCACAGGAACATTGGCAACGAATTCACATCGATTTAGCGGGGCCCATGAATAATACGTATTTCTTTATTGTAGTAGATGCATACACTAAGTGGATAGAGGCCATACCAACAAAAGTAACAACCTCTGAATGGACCATACAGCAATTAAGGAAGCTTTTCACAACGTTTGGACTGCCGCTGACAGTGGTTTCGGATAATGGACCCCAATTTACCTCACATTAGTTCGAGTCATTTTTGACAACTAACGGAATTAGGCACAAAACATTAGCACCATATCACCGATCTACAAATGGACAGGCAGAACGCTTTGTACAAACTATTAAAAGAGCTCTAGGAGAGAAAGTTTCAGAACCTACAAGATTAAACTTACAACTAAGTAGAATATTAATGCAACTTCGAAAAGCACCTAACTCTTCAGGAGAAAATACGTACCAGTTAATGTTTGGCAGGAATATCAGAACACGTCTAGATCTTATGAAGGGTAGACCAACAGAATCAAGCACACCTAAACAGAACGCAGAACGACGATGTTTTAATGTGGGAGACCGGGTACAAATAAGAAATTACGGAAATAAAGCAGAAAAGTGGATGTTTGGAAAAATTAAGGAAAGGCTAGGAATACTACATTATAATGTAGAGACAGATGATGGGCGAGTATATAAACGACATGTAGAACAAATACTTAAGTCGAATTACCAGAAAAGGATTTATGGGGGAGGTGATATATCCTAGTTAGTTAGTTAGTTAGTTAGTTAGTTAGTTAGGAATACTAGGTAGTGGAGGATTATTATGTGTATGTCATGTTTTGTCATATAATTATTATTTGTCAGTTATATAAAATAAAGAGTTTGGCAAAGAGATAATTTGTATATAATATTGTGAAATCAAATAGCTATTCAATTAGCGCTAATTATTAAATATAATAATATCAATAGGTTAGTTAATTCTGTGTGCAACATGCAATACCATGAATACCCGTATAAAGTATAAACTTGTCGATCTTTCCTGTCCAGACTCGAATACTGTACGAACGACGAGTAAGTTTCAAATTAGATCTTGTCGATTTTTCCTGTCCGGACTTGAATACTCTACGAACTACGTTTTTCCTGTCCAGACTCGAATATTGTATGACGAGTATGTTTCATATTAGATATTGTCGATTTTTCTTGTCCAGACTTGAAGACTCATCTACAAACCACGAGATCATGGGCATAAATAAAACTGTAGGAAGCGTCGTAATCCAAATAATTAATATATTCTTCGGCTACGTGAAAGTCAAAAACCAAGACGCAAAGTTATAGTTATAAATATTCGACAGAGTGCTTCATATTTTGTGTTAATTGTGTTGTAATTAAATTTTATGAAATGGTAAGTACCTACCCACATAATACCTATGTATTTGACTTCATTTGTGTCCGATTCGCCTGTTCCCAATTCGCCTGACTAATTAAAATGTCCCGATTCGCCTGACAAGCTCAAATTGTGGTATCGTTTGGCCTGACCATAAATTGGAAGGTGTGGGATTTTTTTATCATAAGGACCATTTTCAAAATACATACAAAATTGGATTTATAAGGATGATTTGATTTGAAACAAAAAAAAACTGCATTTATTGACATTATTACGCGTTTTGTACCAGTGTTTTTAAGTCAATTATTTTTAAATTTTTTAAACCATCTTGATCATTTTTCCTCTAAATCTTTTTTCATAGATATACTAAGTTCTTTTCTAAAGTAGTGTATAGTTGAAATTATTACTGGAGGAAATTTAGTTTTTAAATATATATATTTTTTGTCCTGGCCGGTTATTGGGACACAAAAAAAATTTCTAAATTTAAATAGTTTATTCGCTTTACGCTTCATCAATTTGAAAAAATGTTTGGTTTTTATTTTACTAACTTTTTACTATACTGGGTGCTCTATATTTTTTGTTTATATCAAATTAAATAACTATAGAGAAAACGATCTTCTGGTGCAAAATTTCGAGAGCAAAAAAAAGTCCAAGAAAGGGAGAAAATGGCTGGCAGTATGAAACATTTCTTGCGAAAAAGTCAAGTTTCCAACCCTGAAACCATAGAGGAAGGTGAACATACAGTTTCTAAAGCGGCGGCACCACCATCTTCTGCAACATGTGAACCATCAACATTATCATCACCTATCGAAAATATATTCTCTATAGAGTCGACCATCCCAACAAAGACGGATACAAGTGACACTTCTGACGATGAAGTTTCTACTGAAGCGGTGATTGAGATTACTAGTATTCTTATATCAGAGGATCCCGATTTATGGCCCGAAGCATTATCAATTAATAAGTCAGAATATTGGTTGAGCGTGGTCCTCCTTTGATAGGAAACAATTATCAATTTGCAGCTAAAAAAGACAAAGACAAAAGAAAATTTTCAAGTAAATACTTTGTCAGAAAACTAGGAAATCGAGAAAAAGCAAATAGAATTTGGCTCATTTACTCAGTTTCGAAAAAATCGATATTTTGTTTTTGTTGTAAAATTTTCAGTAAGACTTTCAATAGTTTTTCTGATTGGCAACATGTGTCCTTAGCCATAAAAAGACATGGAACATCAATTGTACATAATGTTCACATGAATACATGGATGAATTTAAAAAAAAAATATTAAAATTATCCACAACCGTAAACGATCATCACTTACGGGTTTTAGAAACTGAAAAAAAATATTGGCATGACGTTTTGGAAAGGATTCTTGCAGTTGTCAAATTTTTATCCAGACTATGTCTAGCGTTCCAAGGTTCTTCTAAAATACTTTTTGAATTTGATAATGGAAACTTTCTCAAAGCTGTCGAGATGATTTCCTCTTTTGTTTTTATTGTAAAATTTTGAATAAGACTTTTAATAGTTCTTCTGATACTCATGGTTTTTCTGATTGGCAACATGTGTCCTTAGCCGTAAAAAGACATGAAACATCAATTGTACATAATGTTCACATGAATACATGGATGAATTAAAAAAAAAAAAATAATATTAAAATTATCCACAACCGTAAATGTTTTAGAAACTGGAAAAAAATATTGGCATGACGTTCTGGAAAGGATTGTTGCAGTTGTCAAATTTTTATCAAGACTATGTCTACCGTTCCAAAGTTCTTCTAAAATACTTTGTGAATTTGATAATGGAAACTTCCTCAAAGCTGTCGAGATGATTTCCTCTTTTGATCCTGTGATGAGAAAGCACATTAGTCGAGTGCAAAACAAATTCTTTAAAAATGGCCCATTATATAGGCTATCAGATACAAAACGAAATTATTGAATCAATGTGTTCTAAAGTAAAAAATAATATTTTAAATGTGGTTCGCAGTTCCAACTATTATTAAATAATATTAGACTGTACACTGGATACAAGTCATATAGAGCAAATAAGCCTCGTTTTGCGTTATGTCGTTCTAAATGACATTTATAAAAAACGGTTAACTTTTCCAATATTGTACAAAAACTTTATGTATTTTTCTCTTTATCCACAAAAAGGTGCGATATTATAAAAGAGCATGTCCCGGAAGTTACCTGTAACCCTTAAGTGATATTAGATGGTCAAGTAGGATTGATGCTATAAGGCCGCTAAAGTTTCATTTAATTTAAATTTGTAAAAGCCTAGAAATAGCAGAAAATTATACTTTTAACATAGAAGCTAGACATAAAGCAAGTTCTATGCTATTAGTATCCAATCTTTTAAATTTATTTGCAGTGTAATAATTTGGTATGATGTTTTATTCCAGATTGGCATTGTAAGCAAAATGATGCAAAGTGTAACGACTGATATTAAAGTGTGCCAAAATTATTTAAAGAATCTAGTTGATAAATTATAGAGTGTGCCGCACTTTTTCTGAGTTGTCTGATTTTTTTTTTTAAATAAAAAAAAATATAAATTTGAATATTATGAATTTTAAGTGCAACACACTGCGAACGGCAGCTTTTCAGTCTGGAGAAGAGCTAGGGTGAATTAGGGAATTAAATCAATGTGTTTGAGTAAAGTAACAATGTCGAGCGCCATGCAACTTTAAAACAATAAATGTCAATATCAAACTATACGACTAAAACTTTCCCAAGTTGCAAAATTTAAAGTTACTTACAATGATATTGATATTGTTTGATATTAACCAATATTCAAATAAACTTTTAAATAAACAATGATTATGAACTTTTCTGAAAAGGGAAAATTTATGTACCAAAAAAAAAGGAAAAGAAACAACTTATGTCACTCTCAATTTATTTTTAAATTATATTCAAAATACGGTTTCTGGTTTATATAAGTATATATATGTAAATGATGACCTTTATCATATTACCTGTATTAAAACTTAACATCGTTAATAAATGAAGTTAATGATTAAAATTGTGATTTTAAATTATTATAATTAATTAGAAAATATGTATAATATTGAACAAGTATTAATACGACAAAATAATTAAAAATGGTGATTTTTAATTATTATAGTTAATTAGAAAAAATGTATGATATTAAATAAATATTAATACGACAGAATACCTTTCATAGCTATGTTCGGTTTACAACCCTTAATATTAATTAAATATTTTTTATGTTCTAAATTATATACCAAATTATAATCATCAGTAGTGTTATATTTAAATTAAATAGTTAAAAAAATGTATTATTAAATAAAACCTGGTTTGGTGAACTCGTGGCTCGCTTAGATCTTTCGGTAACAGATCTCGGGCAGGTTACTGGTAACAAGTAGGTTGACTCCATTTCTGACGGATTGTCCAAAGGAAAGGTACAGTTGAATCTGGTTTTGGACACAAATGAAAGGTACAGCTGAATGTAGTTGTAAGCAGCAAACTATGTCTCGAAAAATACTCAGCTGGACTTTGGAATGTGGTAACTTATATATCGTGAAGACGGCTACTACAGCTATTCCAATATTAATTGATGTAGTAAACAGGACGATATTCAAGATATTGATTATGGATATCTCGATAATTAAGTACTTTAGAAGCCATCAAGCGATGTCGTACAAAAAAACATGGAAGGCGTGCTTTCTACCGGACTATGTCCCAGTGTAGGTCCCTGATGAAAGAAATACGGAAATAATATCTATCCAGAAACGTAAGGAGGAGATTCGTGAAAGAACCTGAGAAATTTATTGAATAAAAACTCACCTATTAAGGGATGACAAAACTAACACTAGCCTTCACACGAAATGATGTGTCTCTTGCGGCTTTTCAAACAGAAAGGAACAAACTTGCAAAATGGCTATTCAAAGTTCCAGAAAGGCACAAAAAATTATCTGCGTTATTTTGAATTTCGAAATGAATTCAAACAAAATTTAAAATAACTGCTTTTGAATGGTTAAAATAAAAATTTGTAAACAAACGAAAGAATGTACGCAATAACAGTTGTAACTAAGGCCACTCAGTAATAAATGACATGTATTTATGAAGTAGTACAAATTATCAAACTAACAAAAAGAAGAACTGGAGAAGTGACATAACCTAACTATTCTAGTCAAACAAAATAAACAATAATTGGATATTATAAAAAGAATGCTACCAGAATTGAATTATATGCACAACAAAACAATTATAGATGGTAATGTATTATAAAGTGATTAAACAAAGTTATTTTATTGTGATTTATGTTTCAGAGCTTAATCAAACAGTCTAAATACTATTGAACAATTCTTAGTATATAATAGTAATCAAATCAAATATATGAAATTGTCTTTGAGAAACATTCCACAGAAGTGAAATACTTTAGTAGTTACGACTCAAGCTAATTGTTTTATATTGATAGTAATGAAGAGGTTAGTACATGTAAATACAGTCTTTGTAGATTTAAATAAAATATTCTTGTGAAAATATAAATGCTACAAGAGATGATAATGTTTTCGAGGAAAAACTTGCTCAAGCTAGAGAATGGAGAACTAGCAACCGCTCTTAAGATAGAGCAAGGTTTTTCTCCATTAAATACTGTTAAACGAAAGTATAAACCAAAACTGTTCGATTATGAACAGAGAGATACCTCAAGATCCAAAAACAGCGTTTAAAATAAATTTCTTTTTAAAAATAATTGATCAAACACTAAATTCTTTAAATAGTATATTTGAAATGATATCTGATTATGACAACGTTTTTGGTTTTTTTAGTGATATTTTTGAATTAAATGACGAGGATCTTTTAAAATGCTGTCGTGCCCTATAGCAAAAGCTAACTGATCAGAAAAAGGAGGAGGCTGACGTAGAAGAAAATGATTTATTTAATAAGATAAAAACCCTAAGATTCGCTCAAATGGTAAACGACTACAAGAATATTACAGCAAACCAGGAAATTAAAAAAAACATATTGTAATGTGAGCCATTTCATGATTCAGTCATGCTCTAATACTCCAAGTCCCTCTCTGTATTATTTGGCCTTTGAGGCTCAACTTGTCCGATTATTATACATAATTAAACCCCTTAAGACCAAACCTAAGTGACGACTATGGTGGAGACACTTTCGCGAACATTCCAGAGTCAACGAGATACTATTTCTAGTCTAAATATAACGTGATAACGTTTCTGGTAATTTTGGTGGAAGAGCATTCTAGACCACCAATTTGTATATAAATATTGGTAAAGGACCAACAAAATTCTAGTTATTATATGGACAGTGAAGTTAAATAGTAATTAGTAGATAGACAGTGGTGAATATAAATAGTGATAAGTTTAAAGACATTCGAAGTATATATAAATTAGAATAGTTGTGTTATAAAATAAATAAGTGTTTAAATAAATTATTAATAAATAAACTGTTGTTTTAAAGTAAACAAACATCACAATATGTAATAGCTTAAAATTGTTATTCTTCAAAATATTATTTATACAGTGTGTCTACTTAAATTGGAACCATATGGAAAACATTTTCATTATTGATTTTAGGAAAAAAAGTTATTCTTGATAAAAAGTCCTGCATGACCCAAATCTTAAAATACAGTCATCAGATATCAAATTTTTCAAGCCGTATACGAGGTTTGTCAAAAAATATGAATTTTGCTCAAGAGTAAATTACGTTTATTTTTCTACAAAATCGAAAATTTCATTATAGCTCGTTAACTTGCTACAACTGAATATTAAATTATAAAACGTAAAAATGCGAGTAAAGTATACCTGCCTGTAAGGGCGTTTGGTTTAAACAGGGTACCAGACGTGAACTGAACCCTTTTTGTACCCCATTCGTTCTTTTTCTGGAAAACGAAATTTCAAAGAAAAAACCATAAAAGAAAATAAATTCTTTGCAAATAAAACAAAAGAAAAAAAACAATTCAATTCTAAAGTATCTTTATAAATAATCATGGCAGTCTGAATCCTCTGAAC
The DNA here is from genome assembly GCA_927349885.1 of Psylliodes chrysocephalus. NCBI lineage: Eukaryota > Metazoa > Arthropoda > Insecta > Coleoptera > Chrysomelidae > Psylliodes > Psylliodes chrysocephalus. The sequence continues at coordinate 21,710,399 of OV651817.1, forward strand.
TAGGGTCATCATTTGGTTGAATTATGATGGGTTGTAAAGAGGGTAATACTACATACTCATCTTCTTCTTTGATAACATGTTCAACACAGTTTTTCCAAAGCTCTTGGCGGTCTGCTGCTAGAACTTTCTTTACGAGTTCTACAACTTCTTTACTCAGTTCTGGAGACTGATTATATTTTCGTAATTCTGATTTTAAGTTTGCCAATATTAACTCTATAGGGTTAAATATGCAATAGTAAGGAGGTAGTCTGAGAAGAGTTTGCACAGCTTGTCAATATAATACATTTTTTCTAACTTTATACCTTTAATAACAGTAAGCAATTCTTTGTTTGTTGGTCCTTTTTACTATCACTGGCAGGAATAGGAATATTTTTTTCAGACATAAAAGCTAAAATTTGAGCTTTTTTACTGCTACTATTTGGTATTTTAAGGAGTTGCCACGAGTGGTAGGATGCGTTGTTCATAACGATTACTGACTGTGGTGGAATGTAAAGTAAAAGCTGTTCATTAAACCGTTTTTCAAATAATTCTGCTGTCATATCTTCATGATAATCAGCTGCACAGTTTTTAATTTGTTTAGCAGATAATAATAAAGCATTAGGCATGAAACCGTCTTTGCTTCCAGCGTGTACTATTATAATGCTTTTCTCTTTAGAACATGGCCCATTCAAACAGCAATTTTTACTATTGCCAACCCAACCGAAATTTACTACATCGTGACTGTCAAACCATGTTTCATCTAGATAAATTATGTGTCTATTAGAACTTCTGTAGCCTTTTATCTGACGCAAATAATCTTGTCGCCATTGAACTATACTTGACGATTCGGTGATTGCCATCTGTTTATTCAATTTTTTGTGTTTAAAACCACATGCTGACAAAACTTGACGCAATGTTTCCAAACTGGTATAAGTGTATCCTGGAAAATCTGCCACCTTTTGCTGTATTACTTCCAATGTCGGAACCCTGTTCTCCTTATATAAACTATAAATTGTCCTTCGTATAAAATCTTGGGTAGCACTGTCAACTGATTTCAGTTTTTATTTACATGTTTTTCGGTTTTATGAATAATCCACAGCAACCCCTTTCGTGACTACCGGATAAACGGAAAATTTATTTACTTTAGTTAATTCAGCAATTGTTATTATGAACGCACTATCAGACTGCTGAATATTTTCCTTTTTTAAACATTCGAATATATTTAAAATAACTTGTTATGTTTGTATATCTAAATCATTATCGTTAAAATCATACCTGTCTTTAATCTCACTACACTGTGCAATTTCATTTTCTTCATTCGCCCATGGTCTAAAGAACGCCATATTTATATTTATTAAAAGAAATTTAAATTAAACCAACCACACATACAAAACACACCGCACGACAGTACTCCACTGATATCGCAGACTGTCTTCCAGGAATATTTTCGAACACCTGCCTTCCGTAAACCTTCGGCCAATACAGTGCATTTAAGTTTACGATTCGATGTTTTCATTGGTAAACAACTGATGGTTCGTTTAATATTTACCGCTTTGTATAAGGGAAGTAAACATTATTTTTCGTTTCTTAATTTGGCATGAGTACCGTGCGTATATATTCAATATTGATGATTCCCCACATAACTGTGTTCTGCAATTGATAATGGAAGGACTATACCTTTCAGAACGAATTTTTTTCCTGATTATTTTAAACACTACAATCAGGATTTAATGGAGACACTTGCCCCTTCTTGTTCCCGATTAACGACGCCCATGTCTGTATATAGTACCAAAACAAAAAAAAATTATTAAGAAACTTCAGTAAAAAAATCAACTTAACTAGTACGTTCCCGCAGATTAATTAGAACGAACTATGGAGTGATTTTTCTTCATTAAAAATATTACACAAACATCATACAAAACATATCGAGATAATAATATTCTGTTGAAAAACAATCTTCTCCTAAACTCAACTAATTAATAAAACCGTTATGGGTGTAATTACTAAAACACCTGTAATAGACCACTCAACGTTTCTTAAATATACTTAATGACCTGTTTTTTTTTTTTCGGAGAACAAAGAACTCTGATTATGGTTACAATTTATCCATTATATATAGATATATTTAATATATCTGTATAAAGTCAGTCAAAAAATCAATCCCTAAAGCTAATTTGTTTTCTCATGTGTTGTGTCATCACGTAAAGCCGTAAATTAAACCGTATTTTATGCTTATATGTATACTGGACAGATCCGGTTTGATGATAATGTACTGGTTGTCTTCTTTGCATGTAATACTGTCATTAGAAGATAAGTTTATGATCATATTCCGTATATGGTTTCAATGTTTCTGTTGCTCTATACCACCTTGCTAATACAGAAACGTTTTAGAATAATTGAATATGTATTCATAAAATCATTAAACAATGATTTTACATATAATAATATATTAATTAATTAAATAAAAATATGTAATATGTCGATATATAATCCAATAATTTTTAATTTAATTGGGTTTCTTTTCCCCTGAATAATATTCTTATTTTTTTTTATTTACAATTAATATGTACCTATATTAATTCGAATACCTGCTAATATGTAAGTACCAAGTAAAGTAATAAAAATACGTGTGGCACTTGGGGATTGCCGCGGTAAAGCTATTGCATATCAACTTATGTAGTTATAATTATTTATTTATTTTATTTATGTAGTATTTTTTTTCTTTGATATTAATTCAAGTTACCCTTTTTGAGCGTGGTGACCGAAAAGAAAACAATTTTTTTTCTTTTATTGAATAAATGAGAAGTTAATATTATTTAAAATATTTTTATTATCTTACAATACATGTAGGTTATTCAGGAATTTTAAGCTATTGCATAGCTTTTATCGCAGGCTTTGAGCGCGACGACCGAATCAAGAAATTCCGTAACGTCCGTAACGAAAAAAAACCTCCACCTCCACTCCGACTGGCACAGCGGGTGCGGCGTTAAACAATATTAACTTCTCATTTATTCAATAAAAGAAAATTGAAAAATCGAAAAATCGAAAAATCGAAAAATCGAAAAATCGAAAAATCGAAAAATCGAAAAATCGAAAAATCGAAAAATCGAAAAATCGAAAAATCGAAAAATCGAAAAATCGAAAAATCGAAAAATCGAAAAATCGAAAAATCGAAAAATCGAAAAATCGAAAAATCGAAAAATCGAAAAATCGAAAAATCGAAAAATCGAAAAATCGAAAAATCGAAAAATCGAAAAATCGAAAAATCGAAAAATCGAAGAATCGAAAAATCGAAAAATCGAAAAATCGAAAAATCGAAAAATCGAAAAATGGAAAAATCAAAAAATCAAAAAATCGAAAAATCGAAAAATCGAAAAATCGAAAAATCGAAAAATCGAAAAATTCGTTACTCGTTACGGAATTTCTCGATTCGGTCGCCGCGCTCAAAGCCCGCGATAAAAGCTATGCAATAGCTTAAAAACAAAAAAATACATGATTTTAAGATATTTTGTTCCAAAACATAAAAAATTGTCGAACACTCGAGATCGAAAAAATCATGATTCCTATACTTCCTTATCTATATACAGATAGGAAAGTAAAGAGGAACGCTAAAATGGTTTTTGCTTTACTTTCTCATTATCAAGACCTAAATGGGAAATAAGTATTGAGTGTGTTGTAGCGAATTTGTGTAATCAAACAATTTTATTTTGTTAATGCTAATTTTTGCAATAAATCGAAAAACATTTAATATTTCCGAAACAGTTAGGTATAGGACATAGTACACAAAATATGTCTAGAATTTTCTGAAGAATCCAAAAATTTAAAAATATACAGGGTGCTGCATTTAAAAGAAAGTTGGTATTAACCACGGTTATATGACTCACCCTGTATAAAAAGTTTCTGTTAAAAAAATGCGCAACTAAAAATACCAATCGATGTGTCCGAGCGTTTTTCCGAACACGCCCCCATTTATGTATTACCAAAATTTATTCCATTTGGCTGTTCCACACTGTATTGTCTCCACTGGATAATTCTGACCGTGAGGCCACATTACAAAATCTCCATCCAATACTATACAGGGTGGCTCACGCTCAACGGGACGGAGCTTTATGGGAAAACGACCAAAGATATAAAAAATTCGTTTGGGAGGAATACGTATATAGGTTACAGACGGCTACAATTTAAAATTTGTTAGATGTATACAGGATGTCCCACATAAATGAAAAAAAAATTAGTTCATTAAAAATTATTCAAACAAGAGTAAACAATTAATTTCTGGGAGACTTTTTTTCCTTAAAAATTCAAATAAATCGAAAACTAATAATAATAGTAATAGGGAACCTTTAGTTAACTGACATTATTTTTGATGTAGTTTTTAATTCTAAAATAAAAAACAGGGTGTTCCAATAAAAATAATATAACTTTGTATATTTTCTCTTATGTGGGACATCCTGTATACATCTAACAAATTTTAAATTGTAGCCGTCTGTAACCTACGTATTCCTCCCAAACGATTTTGTTATATCTTTGGTCGTTTTGCCATAAAGCTCCGTCCCGTTGAGTGTGAGCCACCCTGTATAGAATAAAATTCTATTTTAACTTTTACAACTTTCATTTGTTAGGTATTTAAATTTTTTTTCCTACACCCAAATAGATATTAGTGTGATGTTTGTTTACTTTAAAACAACAGTTTATTTATTAATAATTTATTTAAACACTTATTTATTTTATAACACAACTATTATAATTTATATATACTTCGAATGTCTTTAAACTGATCACTATTTATATTCACCACTATTTATATACTAATTACTATTTATCTTCACTGTCCATATAACAACTGATAACTGATGGCTCTCCTCCACCAATTTATTTACAAATTGGTGGTATAGAATGCTCCCCCACCAAAATTGCCATTATGTACAAACAAACCTACAAGAATAAGTAAGACCTCTGCCACTCTTCTGGATTTAATGATTTGTAATGATAAATTAAATATTAATGATTGTGATGTGTTATATGATCGAATTAAAAGTGACCATGGGTTAGTAAAGGCAACGGTTATAATTGAAAATAATATTAAACCCAAAAAAACTATAACTATGCGTAATATAAAAAAAATTAATATGCAACAATTTTATCAAGAACTGTCATCTTTACCATTTGACCAGATTTACCGTACTAATGACATAAATATAAAAGTTGATATTTTTACGACCCTACTATTAAATATAATTAATAAATTTGCTCCATTGCATTCTGTAAATATAAAAAAACAAAGTAAACCCTGGATAACTGAAAATATCAAATTAATGTTTAAATTAAGGGACAATGCTCTAAGTCGCTTTAAACGAACTAAAAAAAAATCTCACTGGATATATTATAAAGAGTTACGAAACTTTACTAACAGAGCTGTATCTCACGAGAAAAAAGCTTATTTAGCCCACAAATTAAAAAATAATCTTTCAACTAAAACACTTTATAGCGAAATAAAGAAACTTAATATTCTAATGATAAAAATAACGAAATTCCTAATAACTTAGCTGACGTCGATATGTTGAATAATTTTTTTATCAACTCTTCTCGGTCACAGCATAAAATTAACAAAGTTATTTTGGAAAAGTTTAACTCTAGCAGAAAAGAAGGACTTGGCAAGTTTCATTTCAGCGAAGTCAGTGAGAATGATGTGTATAAAATATTATTGTCAATAAAATCTAAAGCTATTGGTGCTGATGACATTGGACTGGACATGTTACTTTGAATCTCGGAAAAAAGCGCAAAGGAAATAAGCGCACAGGAAATATCCGCACAGAAAAAAGCGCACAGACATATAAACGCACAGGAAATAAGCGCACGTGGAAAGATGCGCACACGGAAAAAACCGCACACGGAAAAAACCGCACGGGTATAAAAGCGCACAAGGAAAAAAGCGCACATTGAAAAAAGCGCAAAGTACATGTAGTTTATATCTCGTTAAGAATAGGATACAGAACAACTGAAGATTCTCTGAATAAAAATAAAAAAATTAAGTTCTATGAATACATAATCAAAAATTATATCGGTGTGAAAAGTAACCACCAAATATGCGGACTTATATGGAATAAAAATGTATTACACTAAAAACCTATATGCATTTTTCGTTTGTACCTACATTATTATATAAAAAAATATAAACACAAATCCATGAATATATTAGTACAAACAGTTGGCGATTATAAAATTAAAATAAAATCAACATGGAATTGCAAAAATATTTAGGTTTTAAAGATATAAAAAAATATTTACCTATAAAACTCGCCATTTTACAAAAAATGCAAAATCATTACAACCGGAATTTCATAAATATAATTATTACAAATCATTAACGATTATAACATTATAAATGAAAACAATGATCAAAAATCATAATAGAACTCCAAAAATATTTTGAACCAAAAAACAATTCTATTTATCAATAAAAAATATAGTACACTTGTCTGAATTTTAAAATTAGCGCGAATCAAAAATAAAACCAGTCTTCAGTAACTTACTAGTAACTTACTTATAAACGTAATTTATTATAAAATATGAAATAAAGTTATTATGACAGAATTCCAAAAACCTAACGTATTCTACGAAGATTCTTAAATTTTGAAAAATTTTAGTTTAATTCAGGTTAAGGTCTATAATAAATAGATATTAATGATATAATCCCTAATTACCTTACAATATTCAAAGAAGATTGTTAAATTTGCAAAACTTTTATCTAATTAATGTAACGGTCTATAATAAATAGATATTAATGATATAATCCATGAGTACCTAACATTATTCTAAGAAGATTTTAAATGTTAAAATATTAGGCACAGTTTGAGTTTAATTCGTGTCTTTATTTAAAACGGTTCGACTATCAATTCTTGTAAATGCCGTTTAGTGACCCTTTAATTATTTTCGAAAAATTTCGTAAATTTCGCCAACTTAAATGGGAAAAATTAGCTGCCAAACTGTTTAAACATCCATGCATATGCAAATGAAATGTCTGTTTCCGTTGCCTTTTGCTTGTTAAAAGACGAAAGTATACAAGTTACTTGAAACTGCAATGTGGCAACTTATAAAGAAAGAGATTGACGGCATGGGATTTATCCTGAATTAAAAATTATTAACAAAAAATCAACTAATAAATGAAATAATAAGTACCTATCTTAATTTTATAATCTCTAGTAAAAATAAATGACCACTTGCAAATATTTCGTTTTAATTAAGATACACACTGTATGAGATAAGTAAAATATACAGCATAATTTCCTCGCGGCGAAACTGATCCTTATGATTTTTTAAAAGCGGATTTGGTGGAATTAGTCTGTCCTCAACAATCCATAATGGAAATATAAATACTATAAACCGTAATAACTTTATTGTGAAAGTATTTTAAGAATTTTTTTAAACTTGTCTAATATTTTTCACCTGGAATATAACAAACCAAGGTACAGATCTATTCTTTGTATCGTACTTATAATAATTCCAAATAAATAACTGAGTAGATTCCTGAATTATCAGCAAAAATTATGGTAACTACTATAAACAACGATAATTAAAGTTTTAATCAAACAACAAAAAATTGTAACAAAATATAAATATAAACTACATGCACTTTGCGCTTTTTTCAATGTGCGCTTTCTTCCATGTGCGCTTTTATAACCGTGAGCTTTTTTCCGTGTGCGGTTTTTTCCGTGTGCGCATATTTCCTCGTGCGGTTATTTCCTGTGCGCTTATATGTCTGTGCGCTTTTTTCTGTGCGCATATTTCCTGTGCGCTTATTTCCTTTGCGCTTTTTTCCGGTCACCGTTACTTTACTGCTGTCCGTTTGTAATAAAATATTTAACTCACATCATTAACAGTTCTATCAGTACCGCAATTTTTCCATCACAATGGAAAGTTGCGCAAGTAATTCCATTGGCCAAAATAAAAAATCCAAATGAATTTAAAGATATCAGGCCTATAAGTATTCTTTGCACAGCTTCTAAAGTTATGGAAAAAGTTATTTATCAACAAATAAAAACCGTCCTAGATTATTATAATATTATTCCTATTAATCAATCTGGTTTTCGCCCCAATCACTGTTGCAACACTGCCCTACTCTCAGTCATTGACGATATTATTAGAGCTATTGACCAAAATCACCTTACAGTTTTAGTATTATTAGACTATAGCAAGGCGTTTGACAGAATAAATCATGCAATGCTAATAGGGCTATTACACCACCTAGGTTTTAATGAAAATGCGAAATGTCTTATAGATAACTATCTTAAAAATAGAATGCAGTATGTTAAATATAAAGATAACTTATCTTCTTCACTAGAAATAGAAAATGGAGTCCCTCAAGGATCTATTTTGGGGCCTTTATTGTTTTGCATCTATACATCTTTATTCCCAGATTCACTGAAGTATTGCAATTTTCATCAATATGCGGATGATACTCAGATTTACCTTTCATTCCCTGCTTGTAAATTTGAAGAAAGCATAGCCAAAGTAAATTCTGATTTAAATTTACTTTTTAAATTATCTAATGACTATTGCTTAGATATAAATCCCTCTAAATCTTATGTTATGCTGTTTGGCAGGAAAAAAGATAGAATTAATTACAATGATCAACTTAAAATTAAAGTTAACAATGAAATATTGCCTAATACACATATCGCAAAAAACTTGGGTGTATTCCTTGATACTGATCTTAGATTTGAAAAACACATTAATAATATAATAAAAAAATGTGTAACGAATATAAAAATGATTTACGGCAATAAAGACACCCTGGATCATCGTTCTAAAATCTTATTATGTGAATCGCTTGTATTTTCTCACTTGAACTTTTGTGATTCAGTCTATGGACCATGCATTACTCAATTCAATAAACAGCGTCTTCAGCGCATTCAAAATATCTGCATTAGATTAATTTATAAATTAGAAAAAAATCAACGGGTTTCTCGTAAAAGGAGTGAACTAAAATGGCTGACAGTAAGTCAAGCTCGTTTTTTGCATTCCTGCTGCCTATTTCAAAAAATTTTACTATTTAAAACGCCGTCATATTTACATAACAAGATAAGGTTCAGAAGCGATGTTCATAATCTTAATATCCGTAGAAGAAATTTTGTATCAATCCCGCAACACAAGACTAAGATGTTTGAAAGCTCTTTTACTTACATATTTTATAAAACAATTCTCTCCCCCCTGAACTTAAAAACTTATCTGTAAGTGCATTAAAGCGTAAAATAAAATGTTATATATTAAATGGTGACATGGAAGTATCGTTTAAAATTTAAGATTTATCAAAAATATTTTCATTGATGCTTCGCATCAATTAATAATTATTGTAGTATTATTATTATTGTTAGATAGGTACTATAATTAGATATTGGTGTTAGTTATTATTATTTAATTAATAATTTTGTTTGTCTCTTTTTTGTGGGATTTACTATTAAAATCTTTGTTATAATTCTTTTTTTTTTGTGCTTTTTACATCAGGATATATTGAAAACCATCTTCTTTCATCTTGTATGATTGACGATGAATATGTCCTTTTCAGTAAGTTCATATTTTGGTAGGTTTCTATTGTATTATTCATTTTCCTTTTTCATTATTATTATATTCTTGATATCCGCTACATTATAATGCTGTTATGTTTTATACAATTGGCTTACTGAATAAACGTTATTATTATTATTATTATTATTATTATTATTATTATTATTATTATTATTATTATTATTATTATTATTATTATTATTATTATTATTATTATTATTATTATTATTATTATTATTATTATTATTATTATTATTATTATTATTATTATTATTATTATTATTATTATTATTATTATTATTATTATTATTATTATTATTATTATTATTATTATTATTATTATTATTATTATTATTATTATTATTATTATTATTATTATTATTATTATTATTATTATTATTATTATTATTATTATTATTATTATTATTATTATTATTATTATTATTATTATTATTATTATTATTATTATTATTATTATTATTATTATTATTATTATTATTATTATTATTATTATTATTATTATTATTATTATTATTATTATTATTATTATTATTATTATTATTATTATTATTATTATTATTATTATTATTATTATTATTATTATTATTATTATTATTATTATTATTATTATTATTATTATTATTATTATTATTATTATTATTATTATTATTATTATTATTATTATTATTATTATTATTATTATTATTATTATTATTATTATTATTATTATTATTATTATTATTATTATTATTATTATTATTATTATTATTATTATTATTATTATTATTATTATTATTATTATTATTATTATTATTATTATTATTATTATTATTATTATTATTATTATTATTATTATTATTATTATTATTATTATTATTATTATTATTATTATTATTATTATTATTATTATTATTATTATTATTATTATTATTATTATTATTATTATTATTATTATTATTATTATTATTATTATTATTATTATTATTATTATTATTATTATTATTATTATTATTATTATTATTATTATTATTATTATTATTATTATTATTATTATTATTATTATTATTATTATTATTATTATTATTATTATTATTATTATTATTATTATTATTATTATTATTATTATTATTATTATTATTATTATTATTATTATTATTATTATTATTATTATTATTATTATTATTATTATTATTATTATTATTATTATTATTATTATTATTATTATTATTATTATTATTATTATTATTATTATTATTATTATTATTATTATTATTATTATTATTATTATTATTATTATTATTATTATTATTATTATTATTATTATTATTATTATTATTATTATTATTATTATTATTATTATTATTATTATTATTATTATTATTATTATTATTATTATTATTATTATTATTATTATTATTATTATTATTATTATTATTATTATTATTATTATTATTATTATTATTATTATTATTATTATTATTATTATTATTATTATTATTATTATTATTATTATTATTATTATTATTATTATTATTATTATTATTATTATTATTATTATTATTATTATTATTATTATTATTATTATTATTATTATTATTATTATTATTATTATTATTATTTATTATTATTATTATTATTATTATTATTATTATTATTATTATTATTATTATTATTATTATTATTATTATTATTATTATTATTATTATTATTATTATTATTATTATTATTATTATTATTATTATTATTATTATTATTATTATTATTATTATTATTATTATTATTATTATTATTATTATTATTATTATTATTATTATTATTATTATTATTATTATTATTATTATTATTATTATTATTATTATTATTATTATTATTATTATTATTATTATTATTATTATTATTATTATTATTATTATTATTATTATTATTATTATTATTATTATTATTATTATTATTATTATTATTATTATTATTATTATTATTATTATTATTATTATTATTATTATTATTATTATTATTATTATTATTATTATTATTATTATTATTATTATTATTATTATTATTATTATTATTATTATTATTATTATTATTATTATTATTATTATTATTATTATTATTATTATTATTATTATTATTATTATTATTATTATTATTATTATTATTATTATTATTATTATTATTATTATTATTATTATTATTATTATTATTATTATTATTATTATTATTATTATTATTATTATTATTATTATTATTATTATTATTATTATTATTATTATTATTATTATTATTATTATTATTATTATTATTATTATTATTATTATTATTATTATTATTATTATTATTATTATTATTATTATTATTATTATTATTATTATTATTATTATTATTATTATTATTATTATTATTATTATTATTATTATTATTATTATTATTATTATTATTATTATTATTATTATTATTATTATTATTATTATTATTATTATTATTATTATTATTATTATTATTATTATTATTATTATTATTATTATGTACCAGAAACGTTATCACGTTCTAGAAATAGTATCTCGTTGACCCTGGAATGTTCGCGAAAGTGTCTCCACCATAGTCGTCCCATAGGTTTGGTCTTAAGGGGTTTAATTATGTATAATAATCGGACAAATTGAGCCTCAAAGGCCAAATAAGATAGAGAGGGACTTGTAGGGTTAGAGCATGACTGAATAATGAAATGGCTCACATAACATTAGCTTATCTATGCACAGGCTACAGAACGAAAAAATATGTCATTGCGTTCAACTGAACGAATATATTTCATATCCATTCTAGGTAGTGAGAACATTGCAAAAAGTGAAATCCAACAATCACAGTTCATATTTTGGACACTCAACTACTGTTATTTTTAAAATTTTAAATAAGTGACAATTCTGTCAATTTAATTGTCAGTATATTTTTTAATTATTAAGATTAAATATACAATACAATAAAATATTTTTGTGTAGTATAGATAAATAATCGTAAATTATAGCATTTCGATTTTTATTTGAGCCATATTTTAAAACAAAAATTAAATTTTATACAAACTATATAAATATATTTTAATTACAAGTATTAAAACCAAAATCGTAAAAGTGGCCACACAGGCATGGACAGAGTACTTGACTTCCACGCGAAAAGTCAGGTAATGATTCTCGGCTGGCGACTAAGTCTTTTTTATATTTATTTTATTTTAAAAATCAGTAAAATTCATAAAATATTTTAAAAATACGTGTGGCACTCGGGGACTGCCGCGGTAAAGCTATTGCATAGCATTTTTTATCAACTTATGCAATTATAATTATTTATTTATTTTATTTAAGCAGTATTTTTTTTCTTTGATATTAATTCAAGTTTTTTCTTTGATATTAATTCAAGTTACACTTTTTGAGCGCGGGGACCGATAAGAAAACAATTTTGTTTCTTTTATTGAATAAATAAGAAGTTAATATTGTTTAAAATATTTTTATTATCTTACAATACATGTAGGTATATTCAGGAATTTTTATCATTGAAACTATAGGTTTATGGTAAATGAAATAAGAAACATAAGTTTGAGAGTTGATATCCTCTAAATATCTGGAAAATACCGCGTCAATGGTGGTCCCATATTTTGTTGTGGATTCTTGTGGATCATATATGGAGTTATATATTGTAAACATAATAGACTCTTTTATGTTATATAGATTATATTTGCTTAATAATCATTTTTAGTTTATAAATAAGAGTAAAACTTTAATATTATTGTTATTTGAGGTAGCTTTAATGTAGGCTTTAGTCCAGAGTTATCTTAAATATCCATTTAAGTGTAGTTTTACTTAATAAAAATTTTGTAAATAAAAGTTCCATTTTGGAATTTTTAACTAGCACGTGCTGAATGTGACGCACACATTTATCAGCTTGGAAGACGACCTTTGTTGTATTGTATCGGTGGAAGACTATTATTTTTAGCTTTCTTATTACAAAAATAAGCATCACACTTAATTTCAGCTTTGGGAATATAATTTTTTTTTTCATTTTTCATTTTGCTTATTTAGGCGGGTGGAAGATGTACTTTGTCATGAAATTCAGGTGGAAGACGATATTTTTTAAATTTTATTTGTTTAAATTAATGTGTATAACAAGTTTCATGCATGCGAAAATGATTTTTTTTTAATTTTTTTACTGTATCTGCAACCCTCCTGCAACCCCCTGTCGTAAGGATGCATCGGAAGACGTTCATATTAGAGTTACATATTACTTGCATAAATCATATAAAAAAAATTGAACTTGCGAAAATGACCCGGAAATTTCTGTCGTTACCTCACGATGTCTAACGATGGTTATTTTATGCACCTATTGAGACTTTCTTTCACTCGTAGATAAAACAAAAAGCACAGCTTATACAATACAGCTCCACAACTCCGTGTCGGCGTCTTTGATCTGGCGGTCGAGAACCAAGCAAGACGGAATGGTGCTATCTCTGTTAGATTCGAGGGAAAAGTCGGGCCCGGATTAAACAATTTTTTTATTATTGAAAAAATTGAAAACCTTGGTGTAATAAGGTTGGTTACATGCCATATTAAGTAAGTTTTGGGAAATTAAATTTTTTATTTGTTTTAAATCTGTCAAATATAATTAAAAAAATTATTTAAATATAAATATTACGAAAAATAGCACATCTTTTAGAGGTAAAATAATTTGTATGTGGCTAGTAAAATCCTCGTTAACAAATGTTTTGAGCTAAAACAGTCACTTCACGACAAATTGTGGCTTGGATCCTTTTTACACCAAGGGCTTCAATTGTTAAAGAATTTTGTCACGCTCGTGGATGCAAATCAAGTGGTACCCCGTGTCTGGCAAGTATTACTCTTCGTGCAAAGGGTTAATACCTAGATAAACGAATGCTTCGACTGAGGTCTGGGAACTCTATGGTATTTTGGAATTGTAAAGAATTTGTGCTTTTATTTTAACAATATTGGTTATATTTAGATGTATTCTTATTAATTGAAATACAGATTTGTAGAAGTAATACTTTGACAGTTTTTATTAATATAATATATTCAATTTTTATCTGACCATACCGAAGTAGGGAATTTTGAAACTTTATAGTAATGTGAAATTTGAATTACAATATTACACAAAATTACATAATTAATACTTATTTTAGGTAGGTACTAAATTTGTACTTGGAGAAAGTAATATCGATTTTTACAAGAAAACTTGAAAAGTAAATTAATTTAGTTCCTATTTCTGATGTAAAACTTAAACCAAGAAAACAAATAAATAGTAGTTTGTTCAACAAGGGTGGATATGATAGCCATATCACACAAAGACGAAGTTTGAGCACGACGTCGTAGGCGGAGTACTCAATCGTCTAATTGTGATATGAACAATCCACTCGATGTGGTCAGTATATTTTTTCTACGACCCACTAACGAAAATCTACAAATTTAAAAAATTATTTTAGGTTATTTAGACAAAATAACTAATTTTAAAATAATTTATGAAGTTGACTAATTTATAAAATAAAATAAACATGAAAAATTAATTAGTCCTCGGCCTAGATTCGATCCCGGGCTTTTTGCGTGGAAGGCAGATGCTCTATCCTCATCTTCACCGAAACTTTCAGGACTTTAGTTTTAATACTCGTAATTAATAATTTTTTTTTTAAATGTGGACACAATAAAAATAAAAATGCTATTATTTATCGAGTCTACACAAAAATTTTAATGTATATTTAATATCAATAACTAAAATATATACTGACAATTAGTTTGACAGAATTGTCACTTATTTAAAAATTTTTAAATAATAGGAGGTGGGTGACCAAAATATGAACTGTGATTTGTAGATTTAATTTTGTTAAAGTGTTCTCACTACCTAAAATGGATATGAAATATATTCGTAGTTGAACGCAATAGCTTACTTTTTCGTTTTGTAGTATGTTCGTAGATTGGCTAATATTCATGCACAGATTACAAAACGAAAAAGTATGCTATTGCCTTCAATTGAACGAATATATTTCATATCCATTCTAAGTAGTGAGAACACTGCAAAAAAAATAAATTCGCCAATCACCGTTCATATTTTGATCAACCGACTGCTATTATTTTTAAAATTTTAAATAAATGACAATTCTGTCAAACGAATTGTCAGTATATTTTTTAGTTATTAAGATTAAACATACATTAAAATAGGTTATTCTTTTGGAAAATGTTAGCATGGATGACTAAAGGGTATTGGGTTAATTAATTCTAAAAGTGTGGTACAAATGTTATTTTTTGTAGCCAATTCTTCAAAATTATTTTGAAATATCTTTTCAATATTGAATATTAGTTCTACAAATTCATCATTTGACAATTGCAGATTTCCAAATGTATCTGAATTGGCGTTATCATATGCCTTTAAAAAGCAATAAAAAGAAAAATCATTTAATTCAACGTGATCTTTATTATATTTAAGACAGGTATCACAGGAGTGGATCCGCAAGGCTTTTATTAAAAGGTAACCACACACATACCTGATAAAAAATTTTTGTAGCAACTCGTCTTTACAATAATTTAGGGTGTTAATAATTTCATCATAAAATAAAATATAAGGTGTTCCATTTAAAAAACATACATTTTAATTTGCCAGGCAAAAACGTGACACCCTGTATATCCAAAGATATTTTTAAAATATGTAGGTCTTTTTCAAATCCATATAACTTTTATTTAAAACTTTTTTGGGTGTCTACAACAAAATAATGAACAAGAACGCACTAATGGGACACCCTGTATAAATTATATTTTTAACAATGAAAATTTCTTATAATGTGATACTTATCGGTTTGGGTCCTTGGGAAAACTAAAGAATGTTTTCTTGCAGGTATAACCCTTATTAAAACAGCTTTTGACTGCACAAACAGAATGATGTCTTTTTTTTCACTCATTCTACTCACAGCTAAAGAGTCACCAAAATAATAACAGTACCTTTAACTCAAACAAAATCAACGAAATTATAGGCTCCACGAAATTATACAATCAACGAAATTATACGCAGGACTCAACACCTTACCTAAGTACGCTTCTGAACGCCAAAACCGTCTTTTTCCTCCGAAGGCGGAGCTTAAGCGATGCGCGACGAAATCGACGCAAACCGTTGCCGCCAAGAGAGTGTTTTAGCTGTATTGTATAAGCTGTGCAAAAAGTGTAAGCGTTATAAATTACACATACAGTGTGGAAACCACTTATGGAATAAAATGCTTTATGTAATTATTTTAGAAAATTATAAAAAAATGCCGAGACATGTCAACTTTTGAATTGAGTTGTGCGTTATGTAAACATAAATTTAAATGTACAGGGTGATTCACGCAAGTATGCCATAGTCGGTGTTGTTTGTTTTTAATGAAACACCCTGTATATTTGCATACATACATTATTCAGTTTGTTGGAATCGGTTCATTAAGAGGATTTCAAAAATATGCAAATATACAGGGTGTTTCATTAAAAAAAAAAACACCGACTATGGCATACTTGCGTGAATCACCCTGTACATTTAAATTTATGTTTACATAACGCACAACTCAATTCAAAAGTTGACGTGTGTCGGCATTTTTTACAATTTTCTAAAATAATGACATAAAGAATTTTTAAGGTGAAGGGTGAGAAAAAGTCCTTTATATCTCACAAGGAAAGTCAATGTTTAATTGTTTAACAAAACATTGAGTGCGACCGGTTTCGAAGTGTCATCACTTCATCTTCAGGCTCGCCTAGTGGAAAGGAGAATATGTGGTGTAAGGTGTGTTAACTTGGAAACAAAACGATATATAAAATAATAAAAGAGAGAAAACTCACCATACTCTCCATCCACTAGGGAATACTACAAAAACAAGTTTCATCAATTTTGGGTTGAAATAAATTGTAAAATGAACCGATTTACACGTAATAAAAAGTTAAAAATATTTGAAAAAACAAATATTAGTCAATTATAGTAAAAATTTAAAAATATTCAAGACTATACAAAAACAAATCACATACATTAAACAGATTAAAAGATAAGGCCTATTGTAAACATTGTTGTTTTTTAAAAAAGTAACATTTTTTGAAAGGAGACCTGTCAAGTTAAGGCCTCTACAGGTGGTGGTAAGTATTATAACGAAAAAATTCTTGGGTAAACTTATGACAGGGTATAGTTAATAAGATGTAAACTATGAGTGAAGAATTATTTATTATCTATTATATAAGATTTGGGCCATGAACCAATCACCAAGTGTATGTGATGTTGTAGGAAGAAGAAAGAAGAAGAAATGACTGGGTTAACTGTTGTGAAGCAACTGAAGAATAAAAGAAGAAAATGACGCATGTGGATATCAGACAATCTAACCTAATCTTTACACGTGCTCGTTGGTTTCTTATGGGAAAAAATATAAAAATTACTTACTGAAATGTATCCCTTGCAAGAAGATATGTGAATAGAAATAAAGGGGGGAGGTTAAAAAGGAAGTTAGAACGATAAATTTAGATTAGTGTTGAGAAAACAGGAGGAGTTTCTGACAATATCTGTGCATTTAAGCAACCAACAGGATTTAATTTTAAATGTCTCAATATCTCGAGGTTTTCGAAGCTATTAAGAGTAAATCTATTGTAGGAACTATGAAGGATTTCGAAACCTTCAGTTGAATCGAAGTCGTGATTTGAGTCCAGTAGGTGGTTGGCAAAATGTGAAAAACCTGTTGTATTTTGGTTAAGACAACGTAAATGTTCTTTTAAACGGATCTTGAAATTTCGAAATGTGCGTCCCACATAGAAAGAATGGCAAGATTTACAAGTTAATTTATAAATTCCAGATAAGTCAAAGGGATCTAATTTATCTTTATTATGAACAAATAACTTATGTAATGAAGAGGGGGTTTTGAAAGATACTTTAAAGTGGTCTTTGAGTAAGCTAGCCACTTTATAGGATGCTTTTCCAATAAAGGTAAGAGAAATGTATTTCTTACTGGTGGTTAGTTCATGTACCATATTAGGATTGTTAATATAAACTAAATTTTGTTGAATTTTATTTTGTTTATGTGTTAGCATTTTATCAATAATATCTAGTTCAAAGTTGTGATCTATAGCAATAGTTTTAATTATATTTAGTTCCTTATTAAAGTTTTCCGTAGACAGAGGAACGTTTAATAGCCTCTCTAAGTAGCAATTAAAGGCAGCCAATTTATGTGTTGCTGGATGGTTAGAGGTATTGTCTATAACTGTGCCTGTATGTGTTGGCTTTCTATAGATGTCAAAGTTGAACTTGTTATTATTGTGTGAGATTTTAAGATCTAAAAAGTTAATTGATTTGTTTATTTCAATTTCTAATGTGAATTTAATATTAGAATGTAAGTCGTTAATATAAGTCAAGAAGTCATTTAATGAGTCTAAGTTACCTGACCACAAAATCAAAATATCATCAACATATCTATAATAGAATTTCACATTTGAGTGGAAAAGGTTGTTTTTAAGGATTTTTTCTTTTTCAAAATTGTGCATAAATATGTCTGCTAATATTGGGCTAAGTGGAGATCCCATAGAAAGTCCATTTGTTTGTGAAAAAATTTCATTGTTGAATGAAAAAAAGTTTTGTTCTAAACAAACCTTGAGAAGATTCAAAAATTCTACTAGTTCAATATCAGACATATTCGAACTTGACAAATGTGATTCAACAAAACCTAGAACTTCTGGTATAGGAATATTTGTGAATAATTTTGATACATTTAAAGAGATCAAAGAATCTGTATCATTAATGTGAACATTTTTGATGTTGTTTACAAGTTGTACACTATTTTTGACTGTATGTGTAATGTGATCTTTATAATGGATTTTGAGTATGTCATTCAACCACTTTGATGTATAATATGTTGGTGAATTTATATATGACACGACAGAGCGGATTGGTATGTCATCAAAATTGTCAGATTTGTGTATTTTGAGAAGGCCATATAGCCTAGGTATTAATTTGTGATCTGGTTTGAATTTATTAAACAAGGAATCATTAATTAAATGTGTACAATTTTTAAGGGTAGTTTTAAATTTGGTATTATAAAGAATTTTATTCCATAAGTGGTTTCCACACTGTATATAAGTAATCAATGCTATAAATCATAGAATTTAGATGTCTTTGTGGTCTCGATTTTAGAGTTTAGGACACGACTATATGCTCATAGAGATAGTAGAAAAAAATCTAATTTAAATTGCTATTTATAAATTATTCTTTATTTTTGGCTTTAAATTTAATTTTTCTTTTTGTGATTACCCATGGCTTATGTTATTTTGTTACTTATAGGTAGAACTAACCTTATTTAATACTCTCTGTGGATTCTAAATCATAATAATTTTCGTAAATTTCCATACAAATAACATAGGCTTAAGAATAACTTTTCAGTACTTTGAGTATTTTATGATAATGAGTTACTGACAGTTCATGTAAGCAAAACTCATTGAATAAGAAATCCACGCATACAATATACATTGACTTTATCTTAAAATTGATAACAATTACTCAAGTTGTTGGTCTAAAGTACTTTAAATGTTAACGATGTCCATACATCTCAATTTTTCGACTCTCGTTCTCCTTCGGGGAAGATAATATGCTAACAACACCGATATTTCTCTTCGAGCTCGACCTGGCCTCCGGGCAATCGCCCGTTATCGGACGAAGAGCCGGTCCTGCGCGCTTATGTGCATACTTCCAGGCGTATCGTTAGCGATGATCGCGGTCTCCAAGCACTTGACCACGTGTATAATTAGTTATGGTAATGTCCGTTGGGCGGCGAGGGCGAAGCCCTAATGAAGGGGCCCGCTCACGAGAGTCTCTTACCGCCGCCGGCTAAGAAGCACGCACGCGATGAACCGTCTCTTCTTCATATTTTTCTTTTCTTCTTCCGAGGAATTTCCAAAGATTAGGCCGGGACACATTTTTCTTCCCTTCATTACCGATTTTTACTGGATCTTTAAATTTTATTTATATAATTTCATGATGTAAAATGGGCCATGTTCACATGTGAGATATGCTGTTTTATAAATTATATTATAATAGTCGCTATACAAGTTGTTCTAAATAATCAGTTCGTTAAAAAAGCCAAAAGTTTTTAAATTAAGCCCAATTGAAATTTAAAATATGAAATTATACGTCATCGGGAATAGACCAATCAGCTTGTGTCGAAGTTTTTTTTGTTATACAAAACCAAGCCAACGAAAAAACCGACACACAGAATGTCGTGGTGAACGCACGTCTAAGTGACATTAAAATTGACACTAACATTTTGTCAGCTGGATTTATAAAAGTTGAATCAAGTGTTTTACCCATTGTAAATAAACCAAAATATGATTACCGAGATGATTACTGCATTTTTTAACAATACTCAGTTTACAAAAGACAGAAAGATAAGACTTTATTTATAATTTGTTTTAATAGTAGGTACAGTTCATCAAATATCTAGAGGTGTTCGACGCCCAGACAGAGAACGCGCTACGTGTGACTAAGATAGCTATTGTACAGTCTGCTAAACAAGTTATTTTAAATAGTTTTTAATATTTTTAGGTAATTAAATTTTAAAAGTGTGGAATAGTTTAGGGATTAAATTGGTCTGATTGGACTTTCTTAGAACGTTTTTAAAAGCAGCTAAAGATAGTATGTAGAATTGAAAATAATTATTATGCCATAAAAGTTGTTTTGGAATTCCTTCAATCTTTTGAAATTGAGTCAGAAAATATAAATTTTATAGGATAGCGGAAAATACCTATAATTTTTTTGTAGGCCTTTGTAAATCGTGGAAATAGTTTATATTTTATTTCTACCTTATTAAGGAAAATGGTACCTATTATTAATAACGGTTGTTTCTGAAACATTACTAAAATTTTCGAAATTTTGTTTTTCTACAAAATAATAAACTATACTATTTAGAAAAAAATTTATTTCTCTTATAATTTTATAAAAAATAACAGGGGAATATTTACATTTCTTGATCTATTAAACAAAACGATAAATTATTTCGACGAAGGACACCATGTTCTAGTACGGAAGCTAGCTTTACATTTTTGTTGGTGGTTTCATGGGTTTCATATCAATTTTTTGTAATTGTAGTTTACACGTACATATACCTCTTAACACTTGTTTGCTTTATTAAAAAAGTGTGTTGTTGTGATTTACGTCGAAATAAGTCAAAAACAACTTGAAACCCCATATAAAATCAAAAAGGAGAAACGGAAAAAAATTGAGCCTGTAAATGAACACAACTCAGAAACAAAAATAGCTATCTAATAATAAAAAAATAAAATTTGATTCTTGTGCAGCTTCATCTATATCATTAACTGTTTTTGGTTTTTTAATGGTTTTTCTTGGTGATGAAAATTCCGATATCTCACGGTTATCGATTCTTTTTTCTCTCCAGAAATGCGGACGACAGTGTTTTTAGATACTCCTGTGGCTGCAGCAACACGATCATTTACATTTTTAAATGGTATTGAAGGTGAATTAAAGTTTCCTTCTCTTCTCATAAACTCTATAACATTGGCTATTATTTCGCGAGATTGACTGTTAATCACGCGGCCTCTTAATTTGCTATTAAACTCCATACTTAGGTTCTATTAAACTGTAATGAGCAAAAAACACAAACGAAAATAAAAGAAATGTTTTAGCGAAATTTACATCTGACATTTACGTCTGAATGAAATAGTGAAATACTTGATGCGCAGAGTGTACTTTCATTGCGTAAATCCGTCGGGATGCCTGTCAGTAGTGCTTTCTCTGTCTAGCCGTCGAAAGCCTCTAGAAATTTGATGAACTGTATTTACAGTTTATATGGAGCAATACACCTTATAGTAAAACATATTTATCTCAGGTCATTAGGATTATCGAAATCATGTTTACCTCAAAAATTAAAACTAAATAACATCTAAAAATTTATTTAGAAGGGTAGGTGTTGTATCGTGAAAGAATGCCAAACCGATTGGCATACTTGTGAGTGTAGTGCACATGCGCAAAAGGGCATGGGGGGCAGTCCGCAAGGGGGAAGACGATAACAAAAAGGATAGTTCATGTACGAATGAACGAGTCTCGATTAAAAGTGATATTCAGAAATAAAGTCTTTTCATTTATTAAATCCAAGGGATATAACAGTAGGGTACAAGTATTTACTGTAATAAGGTTTTTATTTGGTTGAAAATTACCTACTTGCTACATATCGTTGTAAATAATATTGTAATTTAAGTACATTTTTTTATATGCACAACTACTTTTTGTAATGGTACATACACTTTTTTACATTTATCGTATACATGTATAATGTTTACATGAATAAATCTATGATAATATTTCTAAATTGAGATGATAAGAACACAAATATTGTAGTGTAACCAACTGAAATAAATAGAGACAACTTAACTAATATCTCTCTCTCTTTTATAAAAGTATGATAAATAAAGTGGCGGCGTGATCGACTATAAAGTGACTAGGACACCACGAATGACAGACTGAAAGATTCGTTATCTATTGGCTACTTACGTGTTATTGAGGGAGTGGTAAAGGTTAAAAGAAAATATCTATTGATTTATATCTAATCTTTATTGAAAATATTATAGATGACAGAATCAGAAAGTAAAAATTTATAGGTATATAAAATACATTTATAAAGATTAAATATAGGTCTGGTTCGGTGCAATAAAAAAAATAATTAATTTATCAAATGAGGGGAAAGAACCAGCAAGAAAACCCCAAAGTTATAATAAATACAATAAAACCAATCAAACGTCAATTTGGATACAAATGACAAATTAAGTATATATATAAAAAAAACACATTTAATTACTTGATGATTTAGTTAAACACAGAAAAATATATGAAATAATAGTCAATTTGAGTTAAACACAGGAAAACATATAAAATAATATTCAATACATAATATAAAAAAACAATATTTAATACTGCAAGGCAAAAATAAAATAAATAGTTTAAGAACAATAACTCATCAGATAACAAACATTGAGCATTACTAGGTTCAAACACACTCGATGCAAAACTGAAGAAGAGTTAATAGGGACAAGGTAATGGGGAAGCTCTACAGCTTTACTACCCACCTAGAGTTGAATATTCTGGTGACAAAATAGGGTAAGTTACCGAGACACCTATCCCGATGTTGTCCCAGCGACGGGCGAAAATGTTAGTATCAATCAACAAGGCATTTCATACTTTTAACTTAGATCTGCCAATGCTGTGAATATCTGACACATAATTTAGTAATATAATATTACTTTTCCATTGCCGAACTTTAAAAATGACAAAAAATAATCTCAATGTCAAATAAAAATTATAGCAAATTTTCTTTGGTATAACTACAAAATATCAATAAACTTCAAAAATATTTAAATTAAAATATTAAAAGGATGCTATTTTTCACTGATTTAGATGGTAAAATAAGTCATAAAATCAAATAAACTCGTTATTGGAATGCAAGCAATTTTTTATGACAGATACAAAAAAAAATGCCGTCAAGAAAAAGCACGAAATTACTTATAACAGTGAAATTCAAATCTAAATAGTGAACCACCAACTAGTTAAATAATATAAAAGTAATTGAAACATAATAATTGATTTAAAAAGGCACTTACATTTTTATCACAAATAAAACTAACAAAACCTACACCTTTTTTAACAATCACGACATTCCATTCTCCCCACGTTCAATCACTTGACATTCAATAATTAATTCCCGTTCCTATGACGATGATTCTCTGCTTCTGTTCCAGCGCATCCACGACTTTGGTTCCTGGAATTTACCGCGGTCAAAAGCGATAGAATAGGTGGACGTTTTATATTGCCATTCAACGGGGACGGAATTAAATACGATCCCTTTCAATATGTTTATGTTTTATGAAATAATTTGGAACACAGAAAAATAATAAAAATTAATAAAAATATCTGATAATAAGGCCAAATATTTTTAGAGTAAGCCTCTTGAAAATACTAAAAAATTAATCACTTTATTAAATAATGTTTTATTTTTAGATATGCCAAGCAAGAATATGGAGATAATTAGTTTTTCCATGCACAGTGAAGGGACAAATTACACCTAAACATAAAGTAGGCAAAAACCTTATGATGTGGTTGTTGTAATTAACAAAAATTTTTAGTGCACAATGCTTAGGATATGCTGCATCTCAAGGTTTGTAATATTTATTATGCTTTTTTGTTTTTATATCACATAATCGCGGTAAGTGTTAAAATAATCTAGAAATAGATTTTGTTAGTGAACCTAGTTATAATTATGATACCAAAGAATGCTGCAGAGTTAAAACGTATGCCATATTTTTAGGCTATTTTTATACCCTTTTCAAAAATTTTATACGCCTCGTTTTCTGCAAAACTCAAAATGCTCTGATAGCTTCGAACGAAATCAGCAGAGCACCTCTGTTATATAAAGTTTTTCTGTAAAAACAGCAACACCATATTTTTGTGCACTTAAAATATTTTTAAAAAATACATGGTGCTTGCTAACCTTCGAAAGAAAAGCCAGCGGAGCAATTCGATTTTTTAAAGCTTATTTCTAAAAACCACACCCCAATTTTTAGGATATTTTTAGACTCTTGAAATATTGTTAAACGTTACTAAAAAAATTGCTATTTTTAAATAATACAGGGTGCTTTTTTGGAACAAAGTCAGCAGGACACTTCAGTTTTTTAATTTGTTTTTTTATATATAATTTTTTTAAAAATGCCAAATTTCGAATATTTTATAATATTTTTGAAGCCAAAAAAGTGGTGTTTTTAAAAAAAAACTGGAATGATCTGCTGGATTCGTTTGAAGCTAACAAAGCATCCCGTAATTTTTTATTTTATAATACTCAATAACCTAAAATGAAACATAGCTGTTTAAACAAAAACTTGTACTTTTGAAAATAGCAGTTTTTTTCGAAAAGCTCTATAATATTTCAAAAATGTGAAAATGTGGTGAGATTGTTTTTTTTTAAGTTTTGAAAATCCGAGATTCTTTACTGGATTCGTTCAGAGCTAGTAAAGCTCTGCTCGTCTTGTTACATAAAATAAGGCATGTTATAGCTGGTTATATAGTTATTTTGTAACTGCATATCTAACCCTTTTATTTTTTTCAGGTGGTTGTAAACATGTAGCTTTTTTGCTGTGGCTTTATAGAAGAAGTGAGGAACCAACTGTAACATCTACTCAGTGTTATTGGAAAAGCTCTAATTTATCAAAATGCGTAAATATTGATGTAGACTTGGCTGGATTGTTAAAGAAACCTCTTCATCCACTACAGGAAAATAAAATCAGTACTTTTATATTCTTAGGATTTGCATATATATTTTTTATTTGTAAATAAATTGTTTTTTACTTCATTTATCTCATTTTTTATTAAAGGGTTAATTAATAAAATTTTCACAGATGTAAACAATAATTGAAGAGTTTTTATTAAAAATCACTAATTTTAATAATAATAATAACTTAAGTCAATATTATTCTTTCTCCTTTTTTAAAGCTACTATCAATAAAGGTATTACTTTAGCTTGACCTACGATCAATTATTAATTTTGTGCTATATTTGGTTTGACAGAGAAAAAATTATAATACTTTGACATTGGTTGTTTTTACTTAGATTTCCATATAAAATAAACAAAACTACAAACATGTTTTACTATCGTAATAATGAATAGTAACATTAATTTTTTTTTTCACATTTATCACTGTTATCATTTTCGTCAAGGATTGATAAGAAGGCACACTTGCTGGTTTTTTGAAAAAGATGGCAAGAATTGTGATATATTTAAATTTATCACCAGTGATACCACATGTAGTAGTTACCTGATTTATTGGAATATATAGACTTTGCTACCACATTCAACTGAACTTGGTTGTTTGTAATATTTATCACTGTGACATAGGCTGTTTTTGTTAAAATGTTTCATTTTAAACTGCTGTAAATAGGTGCCTTTGGTTTGGTAGTTTTAGTCCCAAAAAATCTATGCATATACAGGTACTCAATCCCCTTTGATTTGCTCTAAAAGTTAAAATTTTATAAAAAAATACATTGGCTGTTTAAAAATCCTTCATTATAATCTCTGAACTGTGATAATTAGGTAAATTAAATTAAAAAACAAATAAAAAAAAAAGTTTATTAAATTAATATTTTCTCTTACAAAATAGGTTCTTGTAAGTTAACAATACCACAAGCAATTATGCAGATATTACTAAGTAAATGTACTTGCTTAAAATTCACACAGGAATGTGATTTTAACATGTGAAATTCCCTAACCCTTCTTATAACTCTTTCCACATATATTCTTAGAGATGCTATTCTTTTACCTAATTGTACATCTTCTGGAGCACTTTTTTCATTCTGTGATACACTAGGTGGCCTTACTAAAGTGCATCCCATGTTTTTAAGTAATGACTGAATATTCTTAAACCCCCTATCTGCCATAATATGGGATCCAGGAACCAGTTTGTTTAAATACACCTAAGAATTTATAGTAGCCTCATTTTGAATTTCCTGAAGGAGACAATTAGCAGAAATTGCTGCTACATCTTGAATATCCGGTGCATTTTTATTAAAAAGTTGAAGAGAAACTTCGCTAGTAGAAGGTTGATTTTCTTCTTTCCAAATTTCTAGGAACACTAGTAAATATTTTTGAAGATGAATGTGAATCATTATCACATTCTGGAACAGAACACTTTTTCGTAGTGATAATATTTATTTATAAAAAGTACAAAATAAACACTCAAATTCCAAATAAATTATTGATCGAGACACTATGACAAATGACATACAGTGCTGCCGTTTTGCCATTTTCTGAATTATTAAGTGACTTTTAAAACAATGAAACTTTAAATATGGTAAAAGTTTAAACAGAAACAATACTTTCAAAAAACATTTGATATTATATATTTAAAAGATATTTGTTTAACGATGTTTTAGAAGTCTAAAAGTAAGAAGGAGTACACAAACGAACGTACATCACTTCTCGTTAACCTTCTAACCGGCAACGTTGTAGCGCTAGCTCCTATTGGTCTATTCCCGGTGACGTCAAAAATTTTAAAAAATTCATCTCTGGCTAATGAATAGATAAAAAAAAATAAAAAAAAATAAAAAAAAATGTAGCTTTATTTTCATCTCTATTATTTATAAAAAAAAATTCAAAATTTTTGAACATGCTCCATTGTTTCTTTTAACACTTTCACAACAGGCTTTATGTATGTATAATAAAAAAAATCTCAAAGCTAAATTTTACCCGTGTTTCGGTTTCAAAATTTCATTTTTATAAACTACTCACGGAATTAATCGTAACAGCTAATTTTATCGTCATACGTAGAAAACGCCTAAGCCGATTTTTAAAAATGAAAAAGATTATGAAAGTCCAATATTTCTTGTATCGATGGCTTTATGAGATATTCTCTTCTATTTTACAATTTTAGGTAGGAAGACGTAACACTATTTGTCCATTTTGTTTTGTTAAATTATCTACTATATATGTTACGGTTAAAGTGTTTACTTGGCTAGTTTATAGACTAGCTGGATAGTATACAAACTATCCAAATGTCCTGCTATTTTATAAAAAGAATACGCGAAACTACACCTAACACGAGTAACAAAAATTATTATTACGTGGTAAATACTTATGATATATAGAGAATCGATTCATCTTATGTAATTTTACATAAAAAATCTGAAAAGATTATTTTACGTTTGAGTGAATATTATGATGCCATTAAAGCTACCCATCAGGGAACTGGGCATGGAGGTCGTCAGGCAATAACATAATTATTATTAAATAAAAAGTATTATAACAACACAGGAAACGGTTAAATTATTTATTGAAACTTGCGAAACATGTCAGCTCAAACAGAACAAAACTAAGAAAGGTATTGTTGTGAAACTAATTATTTCAAATCATTTAAAGGCTCGGCGCCAAATCTGTCTCATTGACTTACAAACTAGACTGGATGGTGACTTCAAGTTTATTTTTGTCTATCAAGATCACCTAACCAAATAAGTCAGGTTGAGAGAACAAAGAAGGCTAGAGAAATAGCTGAACACCTATTAGAAGTATTTGCAGACCTAGGGAGCCCTTACGCGTTTCAGAGTGACAACGGCCAAAAATTTGCAAATGAGGTTGGTGTTTTTCCAATATGTAGGTATAGAGTGGCCAAAAAACAAATAAAATTTAATCTAAATTCCTAGAATGAAATTATTTAAACAATCAATAATCTTTATTTAAATATATGAATGAAGTACCGAAGGCAAAATCGAATAGGTGGTTCATTGGATAAATGTTCACTTGCCATGCGGTCAGTCCAAGTATTTTTTAAGTTAAATTAGGTGACAATATATTTATTTTTTCCAACAAAAATAATAATAATAATAATTTTTGTTACTCGTGTTAGGTCCAATTTCGCGTATTCTTTTTATACATTGCAAAAGTTCACTTTAATCACTGTCATTCATTAATTTTTTTTGAATTTTGCGACTTTTGTTCGTAAACTTCCAAAAGTAGGTTTTCAAATTGTTGCTGTTGATTAATTTTTAATAACCTCTTTTTAAACAAATTTCACAAGGCACCACAGTAGTAAACAATAATAACACACACTTGCAATAACTATAACCTCACTTTTCTAATAAATTAACCGAAGAGAATTGGTTAGTTTACATACTAACCGACGAGCTGGTTATTATGTATTACTACGAATATTTAGTTCACACTTTATCCAAATACTGTGGATAGTTTGTAAACTAGCCAAAAATGTCGGTTAATTTGTGTACTTTTCTTGTGGTTTGTACTTTGGCGAGAAATATTGTATAGTTTGTAAACTAGCTGGTTAGTATACAAATCAACCAATATTCATAGCTATTTTAGTAGAAATATGATTTTCCATCAAAATAGCAGGACATTTGGATAGTTTGTATACTATCCAGCTAGTCTATAAACTAGCCAAGTAAACACTTTAACCGTAACATATACACACATCGTCAAAATTATTGGACCCCTGTCGTAAATGTTAAAACAAAATATTTATCGTGGCTGCTTTTTTGTATATTTAATATTTATTCATTTCATTGTTGCTACGCATCTAAAAATGTTTATAAAAATAATTTCCAACAATTTTAGATACCAATATTCATAAAGTGGTTTCATACCGATTTAATATGTTTTAGTAATTGTTGAGTTTTTCTTTGCAATTATGCCTGGCAGTAGAATTTCAGAATAGTAGCTTTGCATGATGAGGATCTACCATAGATATATAACCAAGACAGATAGGATTATTTACAAAATTTTTGAAGAATGAACGGTAGTGTCCGCGGTAGAAACCCAATAATCGGATTGAACATTGATGCCAAGTTTACGTGCTTTTAACTATAGATATATAACCAATACAGATTACACAATTTCTGAAGTCAACGCAGATGATCCTCGACAGAACTGCAATATTTGGATAAAATTAAAATATTGATGCCAAGTTTGCGATGTTTTTAACTGTAGTAATGTTATTGCGTTTGCTTGAATTACTGTTAGGTATTTAAATTGTCCAAAAAAAATAACGTCTGACAACAGCGGAAGTAGAGTAGACCGCAATTGTGGAGGGTCGTATATTGTTTCATTCATTAAAATTCCTTCGATACAGTACTAGTCCAGGAGCCAGTGAATATTTTTCGTACTTGTTTTCCCGGTCCGTGTATATTTAAATAATCTATTCCCGGTGAACTGTATATTTAAAATGGAACGCCAATCTATTAACAAAAGTAAGCTAGATTGAATTCGCGCATTACGTCACATCGATACAAGTGAGATTGTTTACAAAGTGCCTTTGCAGGCCTATTTTGCCCATTTCATGTATTTGTTTTTAAATCATGTTAAATTACTATTTTTGAAACTCAACAAGGAGAAAATCCAATTAACTCTTCCATTGTGTATATATATAAGATAAATTAACTGAAGTTTCATTAGTAAAGTATTAACACTAAAATTTTAATGTAATTTACAGAAAATAGCTAGGTATGTATTTGTTTTTAAATAATTTGATAATTTATGAAAAAAGGGAGTAAAAGTGGAATGACCAGTGGCCAGTAGGTCAGTCAATACAAAGTATCATATATTTCTATTATAACATAACTAAAATACCTACATCTTTTAATCATAAGGACATAAGTTAAAAACCATTTTAATATATGCATTAGAATGAAGTAATAATAACTTAAAGAGACACGAGGTCTTAAAGTAATAGCTGGTACAGCATGTTTTTTAAACGTTTCCTCATTGCTGCTAGAATGAAATCACTTACTATGAAATGTGCTCTAAAAACGGCATTTATAGCAGTCAATGTTCAGTCTTAGGATCTCTTCCTAAATCCCTCATCCAAGCTGCATTAATATTAAAAAATAATTAAAAAAAAAACATTATATACCTATATAGTTTTCGGTTCTGGGTGCCCTAAAAGAGGACACTTAGCCGACAATTTGGCTCAGATAGCTAAAACCCAAAAGTCACACCCCGAACCAGGACGTATTGCTATCCTTTTAAGTAAAAAATAACTACAAATAACTTACCTGAAAAATGAAGGCGTCTAACTTTACACCAAAAAACCATACACTTTTTCCCATTGTTGCAAGCACCTGATTACGATTAGGTAGATATCAACTAGAAGCATGTACTTAATGGTTATAAAGCTTATTTTTAACACAAAAAGAATAAAGCACTAGTCGAAAAGCAGCAATCAAATATAAATAGACCACAATATTAAAATTCAAATTAAAAACTATATAAAAGACAAATACTCTAAAAGCGCAAAAGATCAGAACCAAATAAGATGAATAACCATAATAACCTAAAAATCACACTAAAATTGCAAAAACTATTACTGTAAAATCATGAGATTACATCAATAATGCATATGCGTCGGAGTATCGCAAATGTCAAAAGTACAGTGTTTCCATGAAAATTTAGCTATGTTTTTAGCAGTATTATAGGACCATTTCTACCACGCGCATCCAACGATATTGGCGTTCCACAGTTCACTGTATTTTCCTCACATATCTAGTATAAATGATTTGACATAACGAAACTAACAATAATTATAATTAATGTAGAGTAATAAGTGATTCGTGAATTCTAAATAAAACAATTATTATGTAAAAGTGTAAAAGGAAATGTAATTTATTTCCCTATTTTCTTCTGTAATATCTTCAATTATTATGTTTAATTTCTATAAATAAACCAACTGGTTAGGTGAAACATTGTGATATAAGATTTTATTTATGTGTCCTATGCGTACACTTTAATATACAAAACACCTGGAACATTCTTTAAATAATTGTGGTCCTAGAAATAATTGTGTACATAACTCGTTTGAAAGTGTATTTTATGCACTTGCCAAATATATTATCCATACAGATTAATCAGACTATTTTTTTACTTAACTTCAGTACATCTCTTGCTACTAAAACTATTTTTATCAATGGAAAAAAAGGGCCGTGTTCTCGTATGTTTTGACGCATTTTCGGCCTCAGCCCATCGGATCCCCCTCTAAATATATATGAATTTTGCTTAGAATTGCTAATCCTACAATTCTCTATTCGTGCTTGCTGACTGGGAAAATAAATACCGAAAATCGTCACTGTCTCCTGGACTATACAATAGATGATGATGATGAGAACTTCACAACAAATACACTTTTATGAATGGCTAGTTGGGGATGTGGGATCTACCAAATCATCGAATCGCGGATAGACTAGGGATTCCAGCGCTTTCGTTATCCGAATAGTGCGTTTGTACCAGGAAATTAACAGCGTTGACTGCAGACGTGGGACTAGGCGTCCTAAGGTAACTATAATCTATTTTTATGTATGAGAGAGTAATAAAACAGCATTTCTAATGCAAAACTTAGTACGGTCATTTTAAATATTTTTACAGAATAATCCAAATATTTCCTAAAATTGTAATAAATGTACCTGAGCTATCATAAATTTTGGGTCTTTTATTGGTCCTTTATAAACATAAGATGTACAGAACAATAGACAAAGGTTTGGACAGGCCAAAAGCCCTGTGTATTAAAGATTACACAGCCGTATCTTAAGATTATTTTCAATAAGTACCTATTTGCCAATTTTGTTTTATTTTAATTCCAAGAATTTCCTACAGTAATCGAATTATAAGTAGATAAATACCTTTCCAACAAATTTCACCGAAAATGCGATTATAGGTTTTCCATTTAGTAAGGAGGTCCAAGTTGGGTATTCTTGACAGTTTACTAAATGTCGTTTAGTTGCAACTTGCAAAATGCAGTGTAAATTCTAGTGTGATTATGGAAAATTTGGAAGGGCCGCGTAAACGACAAAAAATCGGTCCTTTAACAGTTAATGAAAAAACATTAATATTCAATTGTTTTAAATCATTTACAGACAAACATTTATGTAAAAGTGTTGATGACACAGTGGAATTAGTTAGTAGTACGCTTGGTGTTGGGAAATTTACGATTTACAGAGTTGTTAAAGAAGAGAAATGTGGCGAGTTTCAAACAGCACGTAAAGCTCCAGGAAAACCAAAATTTCAATTAGAAAATCTTTTGAAAGAAAGACTTCGGGGGAAGTGCATGCGTTCTTCTTTAGAAAAGAATTTCCGACAGTAGACAAAGTTCTTGCCAAATAGGTTTTCTATGGAAAAAGCATTCCAGAAAGTCTATTTTAATAGAAAGAAGCGATATTGTAGTATGAAGAAGAAATTACCTAAGGACTATAAAAGAAATGAGAAACCAAAGAAGAAATATATTTTATTTAGTTGAAACATGGATCAACGAGGGACATAAACCAAATAAATTTTGGCAAGATGAAACTGTTACAAGTCGAAGACAGGCTTTTTTAAATAATTTATCTACTGGTTTAAATTCACCATCAGAAAAGGGACGCAGACTAATAATAGTACACATCGGTAATTCAAACGGTTTTGTTAAAGGTGGTTTATTGACTTTTGAATCTACTCGTACCGGTGACTATCATGAGGACATGAATGCTGATGTCTTTAAAGAGTGGTTCGAACAAATTATAGATCTTCTTCCTCAGAACTATATAATAGTAATGGATAATGCAAGTTATCACTCGAGACTTATAGAAAAAATGCCCACAACCAAGTTGTTAAAAAAAGATTTACAGAATTGGCTAAATTCAAAGAATATTAAGTTCCATCCCGGTTCTGTGAGAAAAGAACTTATCATTTGTGTTCCATTCATAAAGAGAAATTCAAAAAATATTAAATTGACGAAATTGCAAAAAATCGTGGGATGACGGTGGTTAGATCACCACCATATCATTGCGAAGTAAACCCGATTGAACTGATATGGGCACAGATAAAGGGAGAAGTTTCAAGAAAAAATAATTCTTTTAAAATGAGTGATGTTAAACAGTTGTTTTTGTAGGCTGTAAATAATGTGAAGCCTGAAAACTGGGAAAAGGCAGTAAATTATACGATTAAAGAAGAAGAGAAAATGTGGAAGTTGGACAATATTACTGATGAAATGATCGAGCCACTCATTGTAAATATTGGTTGCGATAGTTCATCTTCTGATTTCGATTCTGATTTGGATTTGTAGGTAAGAAGTAGTTTTTATATTAAAATTATTATTTATGAACGTAACGTTGTTTAAAAGTTAAAGTTTAAGCCCTTATACCCGTTTGACACAATGTTCTTAATATACCTTGTGGTAAAATAAAACATTTTAGAAAAAATTGCACTTTTTTACCTTCAGCTGTTTAGAAGTTATAAGCAGGGTAATTAGGTGAAAATATAAGTGTATACTCGAGGAATAACTTCAAAAAATATTTTAACTGTCTAATAAAAGAAGTGATACGCCTATGGATTACGAACGCTTTATTATTTTAATACTCTCTCATACATAAAAATAGACTATACCTTATCTTTCAATTTGGAGAACACAGACCGTTTTTAAACTGAATGTTAAATAGCTACTTCGATAATAACATAAACAAACTTTGTCTGCCATATTGATTTTTATTTCACAATGCAGTTGCAATGCCTAATTTCAACAAACTTTTCTATCAACGATAAAAATTTAATTGTATTGCTCGTACTATAATATTAGAAAACAAAAGACCTTTAACGTGAATAATTTATAATACTGAGTCTTGGGCTTTGTACGAGCGACTCTCCACTTTTGGGCCCTAAATCATCCTGACCTATGAATACATATTAAAATTCGTTTTATGATTTTTATGCGAGATAAACGTTTATCAAACGGTGTACAAGTTGTAATTAAGAAATTTCGGGCTTTGTTAAATTATAGGTATTGTCCTGTATATGCAGTCGTGACTCAAATTTGTCTGTGGCGACTTCTGGGACGCTTCAAGGGTCCACCTTGCTCTCTCCGCCTATCTGTCTCCCATCTTACTTGGTATTTATTAATGGTTCATTGTTTTGATTTTGGGTGCAAATGTATACCAAAGAATATATTATTAGGTATATAATATTATATTTCAGCTTTGTATATCTTTTTATTCTTATCACATGTCTGTTTTCGATTTCTCTCCCTTTTTTATAACCTTTATGAATTGTCTAGAATCTTGTTAAAATATTTTCGAATTTTTAAAATCAAATTAAGATCGATTTTCCATTCTCTCTAATTTTGTTCCTTCTTATAACCCCTTCTGATACTGCAGCCTGTAGCCTGTATCCTATTAGGAATTTAGGAATTTCAACGTTTGGTATTGCTAAATTTCACTTAGCTTCTTTAGTTTATAAACCCAATGTTGGAAACAAAGAATTTTACAGAAAATGCCTCGTGCGAGTATTTAAAAAGTTTTGCCAAAATATGTTATGGATTAACGATAACTAAGGTAAGTGAATTAACGAATGCTAATTAAATTTGCTCTATCAAAGTGACACACCTCTAAACTGGCTGGTCTTTATTTTCTTAAAGGCTTTTGCAAACCAATCAAACATTCTCAGTCAGAAAGCCAGAAAGCCAGAAAGTACTTCCTCTCTCCAGAAGAACCAGTTTTATTCAACATAATGTAGAATAGTATAATTTATGCAACAAGTGCATAAAGTGGTAATTTTTTTCACGAATGGAAAAGTTGACCGCATGAGCCGCCAGGCGAATGCGGCAATTCCATGAGTGAAAAAAAGACACTTTATGCATATGTTGCATACAATATTTTTTCTACAGCCCTATACAAATAATAAAATAAAAATAGATATTTGGAATATTTTAATTAAATTCCTTTAGTAAATTACAACTATAATAACGAATGCATAATGATTATTTAATTGGACAAATAATATTAAGAAAAATAACAAGTAAATTATGTATTTTTGTTTCTTTCATTTCGCAATGTGGATATTGAAAACACAATTGTTTGGTTGACTAATATGAATTTTTGATGCAGTCACGTTTGTTTCTGTCTGATTCATGGATAAAGCATCATTTAAATTCTGAATATTTGGAACAGTCAAATTTATTTTTGCTTGATTCTCATATGACGTTGAAGGTTGGTTAAAAAAACTGCTGTTGTTAGGTCCTTGTAAAATTCGTGAAGCACAGTTCATTTTTGAATTGAGAGAATTGTTCACATACCTTTCGGCTACAGCAGTAGATTTCCATCCTCCATGTTGCTTTAATTGAAGAATGTCTCCACCTGAATCAACTCGAAGCGATGCGGAAGTACGTCGAAACATATGACCTGTATATTCTTCTGGATGCGGTAAACTTAAATATTGTGCAATTAGCGATGGAATTTTCGAAAAAGTGTTTATACCAACTACTTGTTTCGTACATTTTCCATTTCTATATGATAGAAAGAAATGGTTGGTGGTTGCATTCTTCGGTCTCAGATTAGCATAATTTTGATAAAAATGTATTAAATTAATGTTTTTACTGGTTTCTCCAATTACCGTAAAACGCCGACTTGTATGCGTTTTTGAATCTGGAATCGTGATGAGTAGAAATTGTCCCTTATTTTCAATGTCATCAATTTTCATTTTATACAACTCTTCTCGTCGACAACCTCCAGCTATTCCCAGTATTAATATAACCTACGAATTTTTAAAAAATAAAGTAAGTATAAACAAATTAAATATTTTAAACTTTTACCTTAAACATTAAATATTTGTCGTCTGGAGCAATCAATAAAAACTTGTTAATCTCCTCCCTTGAAAATGTATTGGATTTCTTGGGTTTGTACCCAACCGATTTTCGTTTCAGAAATGCTATTAGTTTAGCATATTTATTTATGTCTACGTTATCATTAATAATTAAGGTTGCTTTTAGTTAAGAATAGCTGGACCATAATGTAGAAGACTTGAATTTTCTAGACTTTTCTTCAAAAAACGCTAATAGCACCCGCTCTGTAAAGCTATGAATATTATTCTGGTTCCGCCATTTCATAAAAGTGTCATATTCTTTTAAATAATTTTCTTTGGATTTCTCCGGCAACAAATTTAGTGTGGCCCCATTAGCTTTTTCTACGATTTCTTCCGGTGTACATATTTCAAACTCGGAATCTTCACTATCCATCATAATAAAAATATAAAGAACTACTAAATTAAATCACCTCGAATTATTGATACTATAATAATTAAATCTGTTAACGTCAAATCAGTTAGAGTTCATGTGCTGTCAAAGGTGACTTGATATTTTTTTCCGGTAAAGGTGTGGACGAATTGCACTAATCACTGTATTAGCTTATGGAAAGCGTGAAATAAAGTTAACGCTATGGCACTTTATTTCACGCTTTTTTACTTTTTTTCACTCTAACCATAAACAGCCGTTTTAAGCGTTAAAAAGCGGTGAAATACAAGGTACTTTAAAGGTAGAGCGTAGAAAAAAGTTTTTAAACAACTTTAATAAATGCTATGAAAACTTTAAATTTCCTTCCCAAACGATTTGGAATCTGTGTGAAACATGCTGCAATACCAAATACTCCAAAAATTATTTAATTTTACATTCCTATCTGTATACAGATATAAGGAAAGTATAGGAATCATGATTTTTTTCGACCTCGAGTTTTCGACGGATTTTTACGTTTTGAGGTCCCCTGAATCCGTTTTGACTATTTTCGCGATGATGTCTGTGTGTGTGTGTGTGTGTGTGTGTGTGTGTGTGTGTGTGTGTGTGTGTGTGTGTGTGTGTGTGTGTGTGTGTGTGTGTGTGTGTGTGTGTGTGTGTGTGTGTGTGTGTGTGTGTGTGTGTGTGTGTGTGTGTGTGTGTGTGTGTGTGTGTGTGTGTGTGTGTGTGTGTGTGTGTGTGTGTGTGTGTGTGTGTGTGTGTGTGTGTGTGTGTGTGTGTGTGTGTGTGTGTGTGTGTGTGTGTGTGTGTGTGTGTGTGT
Organism: Psylliodes chrysocephalus; assembly: GCA_927349885.1. Lineage (NCBI taxonomy): Eukaryota > Metazoa > Arthropoda > Insecta > Coleoptera > Chrysomelidae > Psylliodes > Psylliodes chrysocephalus. Next base: position 21,748,307 of record OV651817.1, read on the forward strand.
GTGTGTGTGTGTGTGTGTGTGTGTGTGTGTGTGTGTGTGTGTGTGTGTGTGTGTGTGTGTGTGTGTGTGTGTGTGTGTGTGTGTGTGTGTGTGTGTGTGTGTGTGTGTGTGTGTGTGTGTGTGTGTGTGTGTGTGTGTGTGTGTGTGTGTGTGTGTGTGTGTGTGTGTGTGTGTGTGTGTGTGTGTGTGTGTGTGTGTGTGTGTGTGTGTGTGTGTGTGTGTGTGTGTGTGTGTGTGTGTGTGTGTGTGTGTGTGTGTGTGTGTGTGTGTGTGTGTGTGTGTGTGTGTGTGTGTGTGTGTGTGTGTGTGTGTGTGTGTGTGTGTGTGTGTGTGTGTGTGTGTGTGTGTGTGTGTGTGTGTGTGTGTGTGTGTGTGTGTGTGTGTGTGTGTGTGTGTGTGTGTGTGTGTGTGTGTGTGTGTGTGTGTGTGTGTGTGTGTGTGTGTGTGTGTGTGTGTGTGTGTGTGTGTGTGTGTGTGTGTGTGTGTGTGTGTGTGTGTGTGTGGGTGGGTGGGTGGGTGGGTGGGTGGGTGGGTGCGTGCGTGCGTGCGTGCGTGCGTGCGTGCGTGCGTGCGTGCGTGCGTGCGTGCGTGCGTGCGTGCGTGCGTGCGTGCGTGCGTGCGTGCGTGCGTGCGTGCGTGCGTGCGTGCGTGCGTGCGTGCGTGCGTGCGTGCGTGCGTGCGTGCGTGCGTGCGTGCGTGCGTGCGTGCGTGCGTGCGTGCGTGCGTGCGTGCGTGCGTGCGTGCGTGCGTGCGTGCGTGCGTGCGTGCGTGCGTGCGTGCGTGCGTGCGTGCGTGCGTGCGTGCGTGCGTGCGTGCGTGCGTGCGTGCGTGCGTGCGTGCGTGCGTGCGTGCGTGCGTGCGTGCGTGCGTGCGTGCGTGCGTGCGTGCGTGCGTGCGTGCGTGCGTGCGTGCGTGCGTGCGTGCGTGCGTGCGTGCGTGCGTGCGTGCGTGCGTGCGTGCGTGCGTGCGTGCGTGCGTGCGTGCGTGCGTGCGTGCGTGCGTGCGTGCGTGCGTGCGTGCGTGCGTGCGTGCGTGCGTGCGTGCGTGCGTGCGTGCGTGCGTGCGTGCGTGCGTGCGTGCGTGCGTGCGTGCGTGCGTGCGTGCGTGCGTGCGTGAGGGTGGGTGGGTGGGTGCGTGCGTGCGTGCGTGCGTGCGTGCGTGCGTGCGTGCGTGCGTGCGTGCGTGCGTGCGTGCGTGCGTGCGTGCGTGCGTGCGTGCGTGCGTGCGTGCGTGCGTGCGTGCGTGCGTGCGTGCGTGCGTGCGTGGGTGTGTGTGCGTGCGTGTGTGTGTGTGTGTGTGTGTGTGTATAACGCATAACTCATGAACCGATACACAGAAAAACACTAAATTTTAAACTTAAGCTTAGTTTCAGCGTCCAATGAGCTGATTAGATTTTGGGCAGAGTCATTTTTATATTTTATGGAATATATCTGTTATTTACGTTTAGAGAAGAAAATTTTTCAAATAAAAGTTACTTCTAATATAATTATCTATAATTTTTGTTTAATGCAAAATTTTTCTAAAATGGTCCGTATTCGAGAAATTTGACAAAATGTAAAAAAAATAAGTTTTTATAAAAATTGTTTAAATAAAAGTTGTTTGTAATATAATTCTCTATAATTTTTATTCCTTACATAATTTCTCTAAAATAGACTGTATTCGAGATATTTGAGAAAATGTGTAAATTTCGAAATTTGAAGGAAACTCAAAAATGGATAAAGAAAAAAACATAAAATTTTAAACATAAGTTTTATTTCGGCCTGACGTGAAATTATTAGATTTTGGACAAAGTCGGAACATCTGGGGGGGTACTTTATGGGAGGTCGTTTTCATATTTTGTGGAATATATCTGTTATTTATGTTTGGAGAAAAAAATTGTTTAAATAAAAGTTACTTCTAATATTATTATCTTTAATTTTTGATTTCTGTCAAAATTTCCTGAAATGGTCCGTATTCGAGAAATTTGACAAAATGTGCAAAATTCTGATTTTTATGAAAATTGTTGAACTAAAAGTTGTTTGCGATATCGATCTCTATAATTTTTGTTTATACATGATTTTTCTAAAATGGACCGTAATGAAAAATTGTAGGAAAAGTGCTAAATTTTCGTTTTCAATGAATATCTATAGAAAAATTTTTCGAGGTAGATGTATGTGGAAAATGTATATATTTAGTTTATTCTCTAAACATTTATAGAGGTTCTGCAATAGGTTGTACAAAATAACCGGAAAAAGCCTATAATAACTAGATAGGAAAGTCATGTGTTGGACACATCAGATTTTTTATAGAGGCACTGAATAGATATAAGTTACGATTTAAGTAAAATGTCCCTATCTAAATTTCATTAAATTCTATCAAAATCCAAAAGTCCAGAGGTGGCATTTATTATAAGGACAAAATTTAACAACTATTATTTATACCTTCCCCCTTTATTAGTAAACGCGAAGCTGGCATTAGGTTTTTAATTGACCGGGCTTAATTGGATAGTAATAATTGATACATCAGTGTTATGGTAGATACGTTAATCACTCTCGGCTGCTTTAATAGATACTTTCACAATCTAATTGATTCCTCCTATAGCGGAATAACACGAGATCCTTATTTAAAATAGATAATTCCTCCTTACACGCTGCGCTGCAGCGTATTGTATACATAGTTCATATTTAAATGGGTAGATACTAAACTACCCATTATAAATAACAGAAAATAAGGTACGATTTATATCGACTGACTAATAGGAATATATTGTTAGATATGTTATAAAATTAAATTATATATTTATTTAAAAACACACTATTTACAATTTATTTCAGACGTACTATTTAATTTATATAATATTTAGACACTAACTAACAATTCTAATTTATTTCTTACACTTTAACTTTTCAATACAACGTTCTATATTAAACTAAACTCGGCGCTGATATGCCGGCTATTTATATTAGTCCAACTCCGCTACTGGAAAATGCTAGAGGCTCGCGAAGATGACTACACGGCACTCCCCGCCATTCCAGTTGTTTCGAGTACATCAGCGGCAGACATTCCGTCGTATTCTTGTACATTCGAGACGGTCCGGCTGTTTCCACACGTCAGCGTTGCTCCGATCACGAGTTGGTTGCGTACGTAGACAGAGTCGGACTTAATAATTTCATAACAATATTATTAAAACACATTTGTGAGTTAAAAAATTAAGAATATGCATTTATTCACGACATACTCACGTATCCATATTGTTTTTAATTTTTTTGATTTGACAGTCACACTAAGAGCGCCTGTGCGTGATTTTAGCGATGTTGCCAATTGCTTTTTGTTATTTGTTCTAAATAAATATATTCATGGTAATACTGTTCTATATTATTTTTTGTTTATGAATAATATGACAACTGATATTTTTATTTCTATAAATGTGGTGTTGTCAAACATAGTAAAAGAACGTACATAACAGGAATGACAGTGGCTGTTTTTTCAATAGCTCCAGGCCAGATGATAAAACCAGAATATAAATGTGTTTATTTGAGACTTTTCATTTCAATTATTTAATTTGAGCTGTGTCCAGGCCGTTGGAGTCTATGCCGGTCGGCGTAGCTAGGTATGGGTTAATGTTTTTTGGTGGCGGCGAAGCCGCCACCCTAAGGTAAGTCGTTGCTTCGTTTTCTTGTTGCATATTTATGGACTGGTATGCGCAATGGCAAGAAATTATGTGAGAAAGTTTACGTTTTCAATTTAATTTCAGCTGTGTCCAGGTCGTTGGAGTCTATGCCGGTCGGCGTAGCTAGGTATGGGTTAATGTTTTTTGGTGGCGGCGGAGCCGCCCCAGCAAACATTTTGGTGTAATTTGACGTCGATACTACCTAAATTATATATAATAAATTTGGTCGCAAAATTAGATTTAACCATAATTAAGTAAAATTTACGTTGGCTCGACTTGGATTCGACATAAGTGGAGAATAAGACGACGTCGAAATTTGGTTTTATTTACCAAAATAGGTAGAATTACATCTAAATCCACATTGTAGTAGCCCAGTACGTTTGGTTAGTAATACCTCTCTAGGGAAATTTGACGTCAGTATAACGTTAATTCGACGTTGATTTAACTAAGTTTAGGTAGAAACTACCAAAATATTTGCAGATGACGTATGCCTCCAAGTGTACGAAAAGAAAGTTTATACTTATTTGGTATTTTTATCTATATATAAGTAGAAATATTGTAACAAGTCACCAACACAACTAAAACATATACCTAATTCACATGAAAGATTGAAAATAAATAAATGTCGTTGACAAAAATATATGTAATGTAATTACGGTGAATATACAGTTCACGCTTGTTGAAATTAATGCGAAGAAAATTTTGTCGTGCATGTTAACAGTTCTACTTAGAAAAATAACAATGCCCTTCCAAAATACTCTCTAATTAAAAAAATATAAGAAAAAAATATGATCGTGTAAAAAAATAATAATATTATGAGCTAAAACTATGTTACATTTGTTGTGTATCACTTTAGAAAATCAATAATGTTTCGTTTTTCGGTATTTTCATTCGTATGTTCTAGTTATGGTCATTTTAAAAATTTAAAATTTGGAATCGTACTTCAATTACGTTAAGAAAATATGGCGTATTGGGCGAATTCGACCTAAAAGTTATTATGACTAAGGAAATCTACGTATTTTACAAATACCTTTTTACTAAGTTGAATTAACTTAAATTTTACGACATATTAGTTAACTTTATCTATTTAAAGAAATAATAACTAATAGGTTTTATAAAAAATTTACCTGTAGGTAAATATAACATATTTAGGTCACGTTGTTCTGCACTTGAGATTTTAGACGTTTCACTTTACGATAAAAATCGTAAGTATAACAATATGATTTATTATTTTTCGAACTCATTTTATTAATTATTTATCGCACTCATTTAAAGCTCTATCTACACCACACGTAAATTAAGATTACGACTGTAATGGTTTTTTTAAAATGGCCGAAATTCTTAAGAATAATGACGAAGACAGTAACTGAACAACCTAATTGTTAAAATAACCTAAATAATATAAATTTTACAAATAGGTCATGTATGACTCTTTTTAAATTGGTGGTTTTTAGTCAAATTTACTTTGTGGTAGATTTTTCAGGTAATTGCTACAACAAAGTTAATAAATATTTCTTCAAGATGACTTATAGGTCAACTAAATGAGTATTCGACTATTTGGTTGAAATTAGGTAGATAAACAGGTAGAATTTTGCTACGATCTCGACCCAATATTACTTTAAAGGAGAGTAAATAAAAGCGGCCAAATAGGTTACTATGGAGGCATAAAATTACGTAGAATTTTTAACCAAATCTATCTAGTTGGATATTCTACTATAAAGACGATTTTTAGTTGCCAAACAGGTAGATATTGCCTAAATATGGCACCTAATTTTACTACAAAGGAAATTTAACTTTGAAGTAATTGTTGGTTATTTTTTTTAGTAGTTTTTCCCTTGTTGATATGGTTAAAGTTACTTTTAAGCAGATTTGTGTAAAAGGTAGATTTCTTGGTATAATTTATGTAAATTTAAATATAAGTTAAAACCGTTTGGTAAATTTACATTAGAGGTATATTTTTCTAGTCAATTTTACGTAATAATTACCTCAATAAGTTAATTCGTCTTTAACAAAGTCGAGTTATAACTAATGTTATAGAAAATGTTTGCTGGGCAATACCCTACGAGAAGTCGTTGCTTCGGTTTCTTGTTACATATTTATGGACCAGTATGCGCAATCACAATTTTCCATAACTACTAATTTTATCACAATCTGGCAACGTTGCAATTATATTTTCCAAATGTGACAGAAACCATCGAGTTTCGATGTTTACAGTCGTCAAAATGCTGATTTTTTATAGAAATTAAATACCTATTTTTTTTTTGGCTTAAATAATGCATTTATCGCTATTTTTTTGTATGTACTATTTAAAATACGCTCTTTTTGATAAAAAATAAATTTCTTTAAAATTCCACTGTCCCTAAAATCGTCCGTACCCACTTTTATATACTAGTGATAAAGCATAGAAATTTTATCTCGCCCCGTATAGTAAATCAGCAAATTAATGAAACATAATTTTCCGTATCTAATTTTAGTCACCAATTGAAAAGTTGCTTTAATATCCTAGCGAAGAAAAAACCATCGAAATTATCTAGTTTGGAAAATAATAATACCAATATTGTATATCTAATTACCTATATCCACAATTAAATCAAATATTAGTTTTAATATTCTTAAAACTAAATTGTGGACATCCCTTTATATTAGCAAAAAACAAACATATTTGTCCCACACTTATTTTAAATAAAAATGTACATAAGGCAAGTCACTTTTATACAGGGTGTTATTGAAATACACGTACATATTAAAATGGGGAATAGTATGTAATGACCAAAAACGATTGGCACCAATTTTAACTTCAAATTCTAAAATTTAAACATTGGGGAAGAGTCCCCTTTTCCGACCTACTAGTTTCCATATTTAAAGAAGTAAAATAAATCGAATTTGAACTTACCCATAGAAATTGCACTGTTGCCGTAGCAAAACCAATTAATTCAAAATAAAGTTTATTATAGTAATTGTTCAAAATGCCGTCCATTATTATTTACACACACTTGCAATCGTCTTTCCAAAGAACTTTGAACATTAGAAATTAGTCTTGGATTTTGTCCTAGTTCCTCGGCTACCGCATTAACTTTATTGGTTAATTGTTCAACACTATTAATAGGTTCATTATAAACCAGTTGTTTCATGTGACCTCACAAAAAGAAATCGCATGGATTTAAGTCCGGAGATCTCGGAGGCCACTTAGCAGGTCCATTTCTGCCTATCCACTTTTGAGGAAATCTAATGTTCAAAAACTGCCGTACGTTTAAATCAAAGTGAGGAGGAGCGCCATCTAGTAGGTACCACATCCGTTGCCTTAATTGTAACGGTATCTCTTAGGAGTACTGGCAAAATATCTTCTAAAAAGTGGAGATATCCTGGCCCATTTAATCTGTTAGGGAGAACATAAGGCCCGATTAAATACTGATCTATTATGTCAGCCCAAACATTTATTGAAAATTTTCTTTGATGCCCAGTTTCCCTAATGGCGTGAGAATTTTCATCACTCCAAATATGCGTATTGTGCATATTGAACACGCCATCACGAGTGAATGAAGCCTCGTCAGTATACAATAATATTTTTAGAAAATCAGGAATATCAACACATTTTTGAATCATCCATTCACAAAACTCCACTCTCTTTTCTTAATCACCTGGATATAAGGCCTGGACTTTTTGGATGTGATAAGGATGTAAACCTTGTTCTTTAAGTGTCCGCCACACAACAAATTTTAATAATCTATAGTTTCAAAAATGTATAGTTTAAAAACAATAATTTATCAAATATTAAATTATATTAAAATTAAATTGTGGACATTCCGTATAAACTTCATCCTGTATTTGAATTCATAATATATTTACAATTTAGGAAATATTTGTGCACCGAGCAAAATACGTAAACAGGTTTTTTGTAACATAGTCGCCTGCAATTGTTCCCGTAACCAAGGCAACCCCGACAAATCAACAAGTCTTAGCAGTGTTGCCGTTTGGGTGGAAATTTCCCCATTGGGTGGAAATTTGGATTCTGGTGGGAATTTTGGGTGGATACAATATTTTTGGGGAATTTTTGGGGAATTTGCTCCCATCGAAGCTCCCGTAATGACTTTAAAGCGAATTAATCTTGGATTTACTCTTTTTAATAGATAATATTTATTTTTTACATTAAGATATTGATATGTTAATCAAGACCTGACACGTATGAAATTATGTCATGTTTTGAAATATGACATGTTTTATGTTTAAACATAATGACATGTTTTTGTGGTGTTGTTATTTGATAGTAATTGATTTGAGTTTTTTTAAGTAATTTTTAATGATGTATAAGTGGCTTTTAAAGGTAACAAAAACAGAGCACTTGATTATAGTAAGGACAAGAGAAAATCTCAACGTCCGTGTCAACGCAAAGTTAAGCGACCGTTTTCCTTCTGAAAACAACTTCTTTTGCTAATACTGCAACAGACATTACATTATATCAAAAGGAAAAGAGCAAAGATTGATCATAATTTTCAAATACTCTAGTCTTTGTTGTTCGTCTTGTTCTAAAGAATTAGTTACTACAGCGAGCTTTGATTTTGCAGATGGCGTTACCATTTTTTACTCGTTAAACAAGCTTTAATATATAAGAGTAAAGGTATAACTCATCAAACAGACTTAACTGGAGACTGGTCAAGATTGTTTATTTCTTGTTAATGAGTCCTCATATAAGGACGAAACCGGTCCAATTATGACGTTTTCCTTAGAAATCAAAATCAAAGTCCGAGTCTTGAAAATCATTTACTCTCTGCTCTATTCCTTTTGATATAATTCAATGCGTGTTTCGGTATTAGCTAAAGGAGTAGTTGTTATTAGGAGGAATACAGTCGAAAACTTTGCTATGGCACGGACTTTGAGGTTTGCTTGATTTTTCAGATAATTTTTAATTCGCCCTCAGCGTCGAATGTATTTAACCACTACATCAATTATTGATATGTTGATATTTTTTTCATTTTTGTTAACTTGTGCTGCTTTTGAAAAGTACCTTGTTTTGCTTTTTTTACTCGATGCCGTTCTCTTAATACATTCAAGCTCTGTTTGCTCCATTGATATGGTTTACTTGATGTCACGTGACTAAAAAATATACTCGTTTTGCTAGAGGATGTACATTTCAAACGTAGCAAATACCGCTTTTCGGGATCATAGTTATATAGAAAACATTTTTTAGTGTTGGTGGAAAAAGTGGTTAATTTTTAAAACCGTGGGTGGATAAAGGGGGAATTTTGGGATTAAGGGCCCTATTCAGTAATTTATCGTTTATGAACGACATCGTTAAGCTAACGACAGTTCAACCAACGACTTTTATAACGATAATTTTTGAAACTCTATTCAATAACAAAGTCGTTACGTTGTTTCTAGTTACCAAATCTGAACGATGATTTCTAGTAAGTTGGTATTATAATTTAGGGTTTTGTGATAAAAGAACGTATGTTGATGATTATACCGGGTGTCCAAAAATATGAATTTTATAAAAAAAAAGTATCAGACAAAAGTTTTATAGTTTTTTAGGGGAAACATTTTGGCCAAATTATTTTTTTTATAGTTGACCATAATATGGCCATATCGAGGTGGATTTTTTTTCAAATTGGAACCCTATTTTTTTACATAGGTATTCTTAGAGTTCATAAAAAAATAAGAAACTTCTAAGGATCGATTCCACCGTTGTGTTAAAATCGGCCCTAAAGGAAACATTTTTTTTATTGGATTTCTATTTATTGAGTAACACCTACTTGAAAATTTTGCTGCGCGAAAAAAGTTGGCCATATTATGGTTTGCTATAAAAAAACATTTTTAGCTAAAATGTTTTCCCCAAAAAACTATAAAACTTTGTTTTTTTTTATAAAAGGCGGTATTTAACTGTAACCCTTTAATTTGAACACCCGGTATATTTGACATTTTTTTGGAACTAGTATATATATTCATTTGTTTTTCAGAATATATTAATTATTCTTCTTAACCTACAACACGATCATCAGGGGGTCGATTCTCGATTCGTAGTAATTCTGCTTCTCGCGGGCCATTTTTGCTGGTCGTATTGTATGTAGGGTTTATTTAAATGAGTATGGATATATTAAAAAAAACTGAGAACTATTCCATAAGAATGCAAAAAACAACTCGAGAACAGTACAAGTTGTATTTATTGGATTTGAAAGACAAACCAAATTTGTGTAGGTTACGGAGAAGTATTATAGGTACTTCCATAATATAGGTTCTGTTACTGTTTCGCAAAGAACAGCACTGTTAATAAGAATCGAATAGTAAATGGTTGAATGGGCAATCCTAACTTTGAATCAATTTATTTTTAAAATAATTAAATAAATTAGAAAAAAATTCCTTACAAATTGTACTTGCTGTATTAGGTAGATGGCAATTTAGTTGTAAAATTTGTAAAAAAGTGCTTTTATTATTTAAAACAATGAAAAATGAGAGGGAATGCAAAAATCACTATAACGACACTTCATATTATTAACGACATACAACCATATTTGTCTATTTTCAACGACAATCGTTGTCTACTGAATAAGAAAAGTCGTCTGTGAACGATTATCGTCTATTAACGACGTCGTTCAGAGTTACTGAATAGGCCCCTAAGTGAGGGGAAATTTTACATTTTCGTTTCGGCAACACTGAGTCTTAGTATTGTCTTACAATTAGGTATTTAGTTTAAAAATTGGTGCGTGTGATTGTGTTTGGTGGACGGTGTCTAAGAAACATTTTGAAGAAATAACAGTGATTTTACTCCATTATGTGCTAGAAATATTTACAAATCTTTTAAGGTAAGATATACCTAGTTTGTTTTCAATAGATATTTATTTGTGAAAATGTATTGGATCATCGAATGTTCTGAATATTTTTGATAGGTTACATAGTTTTTAATAACATATTTTACATGGTAAAATCATGTGTTTACAATTTTGCATCAAACTTATTTTATACTGGATAGATTGTAATGAAGTTTTGGCAGCTTTATACTAAAATGTTTATAAAATTGAAATAAGATCATTTAATTTGTCCTTCTAATTAATAAATATCTACGATAAAAAATGTAAGAAACTGATAGGCACAGATGCAGTTTCAAAAACTACAAATCGTTCTAGATATATTTTTTTAAATATTTTTGCCGAATTTTAATAAAAACTTCTTCGTGAACTTTTTATAATTCACGTGAATTAAGATTTTATATAAAAATTATAATCTTATTGGATCCATATTGAATTTTAGTGACAGGTGTCGGGTGGAGTAAAGCCTTGGTTTCTTTGAACACTCCGTCGCGGCGAGCGGACAGTCCGTCGACCGCTGAGGACAGCAATTTTCGCCCGAGGTGGTTTGTTAAAAAATATAGAAAATGATACTTTCTCTATGTCTGTACGTGCTGTTTATGTATTATGAATGTAAACGAAAGGTACTAAAATGGATGCAAATAAATTGTTTGCGTTGTTATTATTGTTGGAAGAGGAAGAACAAGAGGAACTGGCAATTGCAACCGTCAAAGTTTCCAATAAGCCAGTGGATGAGTTGTTTTTGTGTCGCGATACAGAAGGTGCCTTTAATATAACTGTGCAGCGGAGGCTTTTTGGAAATGAAATCAAATTTAGGGAGTATTTTAGACTTTCTACAGATCTTTTTGAATTCGTGTTGAGTTTTATAAAGGACATAATTTCCAAGAAACCTAAAAATAAAGTCATGATGTCATCTGTATGTGTGAATTTGTCACTCATTGTTTTAAAATTAATAACAATATAGTCTCCGCACACGTCGACGATTCCGCTGATATCAAACTCAACAGATATCAACCGACTCTTCGCGACAAATCAGCGGCATGACGCCGTCCTGCTCAGCTAAGCGGATTCAAGAAAACCATTCCCATTTAAATACTCTGGTTGGATAAAATCTTCAAAAGGCGACGGTTGATGAACTGTCCGCTCACCGCGACGAAGAAACCAAGGCTTAAGGGTAGCGAAAGTTAGGACCACGGTGTACTATAAGGTGCATCAACTCCTATTTAAAAACAAATGAAAACGGCGATAAAACCGATCGTACTTCCTAGCCAAATGCGCTAGGTTCGCTAGTATCTATCCGGCGAGAAAGTACGTGCTGCAATTTGAAAAAAATATTTTTTAAAATCTTAAAATATATAAATCATGGTGGATCGTTGTGCTGTTTTTAAATTGTGATTATGGGAGTCTTCAACATATTAATAGCAGTTTTATAATGCCAAAAAACAGTTATACAGAATATGGTGCAATTATTTATTGGTGGTATGAAAATAAACATTAAACCCAAAAGTTCCATTTGTGAAAAACATTTTAATGCAAATTATGTTATTCGTGAAAAAGTGCTAAGAAATCTACTAGGAAACGTTATTTTTCAAGTAAATATGTTTAATGTCTACGTTTTAAATGATTGTAGGTTATGTAAATAGGTTATTCAACTTTGTCTTTTCTGTAATAAAAATAATTATTAGTACAAAGTTTTACTATATAAATATTTCGTATTATTTATCCTGTCTTCTTGGTACTAATAATGTTATGACTTGGACCCTATTATAATGTGTTCATGATATAAATTTAATATACACAAGGGTACTTATTTCTTTTGATATTTTTCTGACCCTGCGAATAAATAAAATCTTTGACTTATTCCTTTTAGCCTGATTATAATGCTAGAAAGTTGTATCTGGTTATAAGAATCAAATAGATACCACAGCTTAGATACTATGATAAATTTATTTTACTTGTAGCCTTTTTATTTTTAAGTGTTTAAATATATGTTTTGTTCCAGTTCTTTAAATGTATTTACTAGGTTTTTATAGAAGTACTTATTTTAAATTAATAAAAATTTGAATTGTAAGAAATATTTAAAATTTTTCAATTCTGTATTTTTATAGGAGTTAATCCCTTTAAGTAAATAAATATAGTTCGGGGTCGTAGATGTTGGTAATTTGTGTATTAAATAATTTGTACATACAGTGGTTAATAATTTAAACAATGTTTTTTCTGATGTACCTAATAATTATTTAAGGTTATCTTGTAGTTGACGAGCCTAGAAATCCGCATTTTCACACCACTCCGCACTGAAGTCTAGAATTTGACACAAATTTGAAGTTAAAGATAACGATCGTATTACTTGAAAATCTACAGATTTTTTTTTATTTTTAATCGATGTAAATACATGATAAAAAGTAAAAGTTATTTCAATATGCTTATTCCCTGGTTCCAAATAATTAAATATAACCTTGCAACTATATGTTACGATTCCAACTATCAGAACTAGCCGGAACAAGAATGGTGCATTTCCAGACCCTTCAATTATAAGATTACCATTATTTAATGTGCAGTGCAAATATAAAAAAAACTACCTAAAAAATGCTGTTCCTGCTTTTATTACTTATGATGGGACTACTTCTCACAGGAGACGAGAATGTGGAAAGTACTGCTGATACAGTTACCGAAGTTATCCACTGGAGGTGAAGTGTTGATCCCCAGTATATATACCAATCAGTATTGGCACTCTGAGGCGGCACGTTTGATCTTTAAAAGTAGAAATTTTAGTTGACACTTGACGTTTTCGGGATATGAAAAGTTTTCTTTACACGGACTTGGTATACCTAGTTAGTTGAATTTTTGTTCTGCTGCTTTTCAAATTTGTGTGTATGAGCAAGATGTGATGTTATAGACAACGGTTGAACAACATAATTACTTTGAAGAAGAAAATAGATCAGATATCAGGGCAGTCTTCGCAAATGTAAGGAGGACAGAACCGTTTTAATTTTTTTTTATACATGTTAAATATTACTTTTTGGTGAAAAGTTTAATTACTTTTAGTTCAAAATATAACGTTAGTTTGTCTAGGGAAATATATAACACACAAGGTTAGAGTAACAAAATAGAGGTTTTGCTTTATTTCTTAAGAATTACTCTAATCTAAAACTTTTCTATGTTGTAGAAATTTATTCTATACGTTATTTAGGTACTTACTGCAAAATCTATAGGAAAGTATGTAGTTTTAAATATAAAAATTTATAATGGAGACATATTTAGTGTAGTTTTTTTACAAATATATACTCAGTGACTTGTTTTAGTGAATGAGTTCAAGTATGGCAGACTAAAATCGTTACTTTTTATTATGAATTTATTTTAAAATGGGAACTATATGTATATGGTTTTCGTAGTTTTTACACATTAATAAAAATATCAAAGTTATGTTTATTGGCCATTTACTACACACAGCAAATTATCTTATTAAACTCATTAATTTAAAATTAACTTTAAACTGAGTAACTACACACAGAATTGTTTGAAAGCAGCCATAAGGTATAATTTATTTATTGGATACTATAAAAAATTAATAGTAGTTACATGTAGAGTTAAGTAACAAGAACTTTAAAAACAAAACAAACCTTTATATCTATTTGGACCTCGCTAAAAAACTCATTGGTAACAGCCATTATCTTGATAAAAGGAGATCTACTACTTGGATCTAAACTGAATAATTTTTTGTTACTTGGGATTCTTAGATTAATCTTTGCCACATTAAAATTTATATAGTCAATCAAATCACAATCTTTGTACTTAATTTTATTTAAAATAGAGTACAAAATATATCACAGCCTGTTGCTTTCTTCTTTGTAAAAGAGATTTAATCTTAAAACTATCGAGCATAGTTTTATATGAGATCTTATAAGGGTACAAGTATTTTTTATGGCATAAAGGTACGGTAAAAATATTTTTTGTATTTTTTCAATATGATCAATATGTGTGGCTTTCAAGGGCATCCATATTTGTGAAACATACTCAAGATGGGGTCTTAGTAAGGCATTATATAATCTGATATTGGTGGTAATTCTAATTTTTTTTTTGTATTTCTGATTTAAAAACCCAAAGCTTTCATTGTTTTTTAGTTATGTGTAAGAAATGGTTATTAAACTTCAAATTAGACTGAAAGACAACTCCAAAATCCTTTATCTCACATTCACGATTTAATGTGACATCACAGGTCTTGTGTCTAATGTAAAAAATTAAGAGGCTACCATGGAGGTTAGTATTCAACATCATTGCGGATCCTTACAACTTAAAATATGCATATGTTTGTAAGTGTTAAATGGACGGATAAAAAATGTTGTTTTTATATACAACTATAATAAGAAATATTATTTTTGATACCTGATAATCAATAATAAACAATATATTTTTTGGAGTAGCAACAGGTTTATTAATACACAACTATTATTTTGTTACAAATACTTATAATATTTATAATTAACAAAATAGTTGATATAAGTCCTTTAAAAATAATATATTTTGATTTAATTGTTGAATTTATACATAAGCAATTTTCCTTGTAGCATTGTTTACATTTTGCAGAGAAATATTGTATTCTGCTTTTAGCTGATAAATCATGTACATGTAAATGGGTTGAGTGTAGACAATGTTAATGTTTTTGCTACTACTGCTGGCTAGGAATGCTGGGCTGGGACACCAACAAAAAAAAAGGAAGCACAAAGCACTAGATGTTTTTATCACTTATACACGTACAATTTACAACCATTCAAGTAACTAGCATGTTGGAAATACTTCACGAAAACATATTAAACATAAATCAGTCGAAGGCAATGTATTTTCTTTTTATAACACACCTTTTTAGCTTGATTACTTTTAGTACTCTATTTATTCCAATGTCCTCAAATAAAACGAGCAATAATAAGGATAAAACACACACTGAAATGTATTTGGGGTATTTTTGATCTAAATCCACTAACAAAATAATAAATTTACCGTTTTTAAGCTGTGAATGTATTACAAAAACTACTTCGATAAAATGTAAACAAAAGTTTATATTTGTGTACGAAATATGGGTTGCCTGCGCATAGTTGCGAGTTTTTAACCGGATTTATGACAAGTGATAGGTTATATCCCGAAAACGTCAGCGCAGTAAAAGCTGCGCGTCTTTTTCCCGCCCAGGGAGTGTCATGGGCCTGCTTGTTCATAGCTACATTCCTACCTACCAAACGAAGGTGTTTGAAAAATAAACACAAACTTTTATCCAGCCACAACGGCATGTCACGTAAGATTTAAAAATAGTTAATAATAACAACAAAAAATTAACGCACTATCATGAACATAAACAATGAAAAATAAAAAAGCACGTTCAATGAGAAGGCTGACACTCAGACTCATCGATAATTTTTTTAATGTTTGCAGTATAATTTGATACAGCCATTCGAATACAATTATCCAAATATTCATCTGTAAGTCGAATGCGATATTTGTTCTTAATAAACTTCATATTGGAAAAAGAAGATTCACACAAATAGGTTGAACTGAATAATGCTTTCACTTTCAAGGCAACACGGCATAGAACTGAATATTTGTCTTTATTTACAATAGGCCAGATACATTTGGTACTTGAGACTAACGATTTTAAGGCTAAATCATTTTTAAACTCAATTACTTCCATTTCTGTTGCAGCGATGTCTTCGCCAAAGTTCTGCATAACACAAGTTGCAAACTGTTGGATATTAATTTCCATAAAGGGTGAAACAACAAACTGCGCTACTAAAGCCATTTCGTTGAAATCCTTAAAACGATTTTTGAAGTTATTCTTCAGGGTAGAAACTATTTCTACATGATATTTGCTGTCATAGGGTTCTAATGAATTTTGAGATATTTTTTCTGAAAGAATAGGAAAATGCTTGGTATCGCTGTTAATTAGGTTTTGTTCCCAAAACTCCAGCTTTTTGATAAATGCTTTTATATCAGAAATCATTTCCGCTAGTTCTTTGTCTCTCCCCTGAAGCTGCAAATTAAATTCGTTTAATTTCTCTGTAATGTCCACGAGAAAACCAAAATCTCTAAGCCAGATTGAATTTTCTAGTTCCGGAGTCGGTTCATCGCGTTGTTTGAAAAATTGAACTATGCCAGATAGGACATCATTAAAACGTTTCAGCACCCGTCCTCTACTTAACCGTCGGACTTCAGAGTAAAGGAGTAGGTCCCCGTATTGACAGTCAACTTCATCGGCCAAGGTTTTGAATAATCTTCTATGTAACGCTTGAGCTCTAATCTTGTTCACAATTTTTACTACCAGTTTCATAACGTTGTTTAGTTTTAGGAAATTTCCACATAATGCTTGCTGATGGATAATGCAGTGGTAACAGAGAAATTGTGGAAAAGTTTCATCTTTCCGACATAACGCCACCAGATCGTTATCACAACCCACCATAGTTGGAGCGCCATCGGTTGTCAAGCCTACCATTTTCGATATTGAAATTTTCTCGGAAGAAATAATATTTTTTAAATGAGAAAACAATTCCTGTCCAGTAGTGTGTCCTTTCAGTGGAATAAACTTCAAAAGATCTTCTTTAATCGTAAAATCACTAAAAACCATCCTGACGAACACGGCCATCTGGGCAGTGTCAACGACATCTGTTGATTCATTCAGTTGAAGTGAAAAATAAACACAGTTATCTAAGTCAGTTCTTAACTGTAAAAAAATATCATTGCTCATAACGTCTACACGTCTCATCACTGTATTAGCAGAAAGTTGCATAGATTTTATAGCTGAAACTATCTCGTCTTTACTTCTAAAGTTGGCAAATAACGAATCAGCAGCTTCTAAAAACGCCTGTTTTATCATTTCCCCGTCTTCATAAGGTTTCTTTTTTGTGCAATTATTTGGGACACACGGTACGATGCTTCAGTTGCAGCCTTATTTTTGTCGACTGTTCTTAAAAATATTGATTGTTGTCCAATTAACTGCTTTTTTAACTATTTCAGTTTCTCCATTCTGGCGGCAGAATGTAGTGGGAATGATTTTTCAAAATTAGAATGTACAGTTTTATGATGTCTCTCAATATTTCCTTTTTTAGCAACGGAGACCGAAGTATTACATAACAAACACACATTTTTATCTTTAACTTCTGTAAAAAAGTATTGTTCTTCCCATTCCGAATGAAAGTGGTATGTATTTACCTTCTTACAACTGCTTGCCATAATATTATTTTTTGTTGTTCTCTACTAACCCAACCGCTAGACGTTGGTTACGCGTTCAGTTTTAAACTAAGCGTAATGTCGCCGCGCCTTGCGTATTTATCCCGTTCAAAGCAATCCTGGTCGTTCTCGAACACTAACGCGCTGGTTCGGCTGGTCGGTTCTAGCCGATTCTAGCTTGATGGCGTCAGCGGCACATCGCTCACCGCAACGTTGCCGCTGTTTATGTTTAATATTATGATAATTAGATTTAACAGTTTGTATTTTTTAAATTAAAATCGTTGTGAGAGCTACCAGAATTGCCTCCGCGAGCTACCGGTAGCTCGCGATCGACAGGTTGGCGACCACTGCTATAGGGTGTTCAAAAAGTTTGAATTAAAATTGTGTTCTCAGGCCTTATTTATTTAAAACATTTATTCACCTGTTAAATATTTAAAAAATCAGAATTTTGCACATTTTGTAAAATTTCTCGAATACGGACCATTTCAGGAAATTTTGACACAAAACAAAAATTATAGATAATAATATTAGAAGTAACTTTTATTTAAACAATTTTCTTCTCCAAACATAAATAACAGACATTCCATAAAATATAAAAACGGCCTCCCATAAAGTACCCCCCCAGATGTTTAGACTCTGTCTAAAATCTAATCATTTCACGTCAAGCCGAAATAAAACTAAAGTTTAAAATTAAATGTTTTTCTTATCCGTTTTTGAGTTTTCTTCAAAATTCGAAATTTACACATTTTTTCAAATATATCGAATACGGTCCATTTTAAAGAAATTATGTATAGAATAAAAATTATAGAGAATTATATTAAAAACAACTTTTATTTAAACAATTTTTATAAAAAAATATTTTTTTTTTATTTTGTCAAATTTCTCGAATACGGACCATTTTAGGAAAATTTTGTATGAAACAAAAATTATAGAAGTAACTTTTATTTGAAGAATTTTCTTCTCCAAACGTAAATAACAGATATATTCCATAAAATATCAAATGACCACCTATAAAGTACCCCCCCAGATGTTCCGACTCTGCCCAAAAACTAATCTGTTCATTGGACGTTGGAACAAAGCTTAATTTTAAAATTTGGTGTTTTTTTGTGTATCGGTTCATGAGTTATGCGACACACAGACACACAGACACACAGACACACAGACACACAGACACACAGACACACAGACACACAGACACACAGACACACAGACACACAGACACACAGACACACAGACACACAGACACACAGACACACAGACACACAGACACACAGACACACAGACACACAGACACACAGACACACAGACACACAGACACACAGACACACAGACACACAGACACACAGACACACAGACACACAGACACACAGACACACAGACACACAGACACACAGACACACAGACACACAGACACACAGACACACAGACACACAGACACACAGACACACAGACACACAGACACACAGACACACAGACACACAGACACACAGACACACAGACACACAGACACACAGACACACAGACACACAGACACACAGACACACAGACACACAGACACACAGACACACAGACACACAGACACACAGACACACAGACACACAGACACACAGACACACAGACACACAGACACACAGACACACAGACACACAGACACACATACACACAGACGCACAGGCGCACAGACGCACAGACGCACAGACGCACAGATACACAGACACACACACACACACACACACACACACACACACACACACACACACACACACACACACACACACACACACACACACACACACACACACACAAACACACACACACACACACACACATCATCGGAAAAATAGTCAAAACGGATTCAGGGGACCTCAAAACGTAAAAATCCGTCGAAAACTTGAGGTCGAAAAAAATCATGATTCCTATATTTTCCTTATATCTGTATACAGATAGGAAAGTAAAAAGTTGATCAAAATTCTGTATTATAATATCTAGTTGTTTTTCCATTACCATCAATAACAATAATTAAAAGCTACTTAACAAAACGGAATAATTGCTCTGAAGCACTTCTCCAAGAAAAGCGGCTCTACTTGTTTATTTGGTTTGTCAAAGCTATGAATGAAAATTAGTATTCGGTTATTTTATGCAGAATATCAAACGTATTTACCCGAAGTTTATTAGAATTCACCCCTTCGCCAAACTTAAGGGCACTCAAATCAATTTTGCTCTGGCGGTTTGAAGCCCTCGAGCTAAGCGTGTTAATAAAGTGGACTTACGGCAATATTACAAACAGAATTTATGCAGTACAAATTCCCGACTTCGGTATATTGCTGCAACATGATTTTTTCTTTCAATCAGTGCTGCATTTGTCGATATAATTATAGCGATATTAGTAAGTACACAGAGAAAAATTAATAATTACAAATAATTTCGGCATTGTCTAAAATTGTCTAAATTTTCTATACGATATAAAATCACAACACAGAGAGACATTTATCTAAGTATGTAACCAAGAATGCGTATTTTAAATTCAGAATGACTCTAATTCTTAATTGAAGTAAAATATTCTTTATTTGAATCCTGGCATTATTAAATTAACATTGCCGTGATCAATTTTTGAATAAAAAGTTATAAATAAGCACCAACATTGGTAATTTAAAAAAAAAATCAACGATTTTTTTTTAAAAATGCGTACCTAAAAATTTCTTAGTATGAATTTTAGAAAATGGCAAAAAAAATAAAAATTCAGGGTAGCTGATCTGACCCTACTTTTAAACAGGGAAAATTGTTTAAAAAATTCTGATTACATTTTTGTCAAAATTAAAATAAAAAAAATGTTATCAAATATGATACATTATGCTTCAAGGGGAAATAAATATGGGACTCGTCAAGTGAGGCTTTCTCGACCATTTACCATTATTTTAAATGGACTATAGGCGTTATCTTCTTCTAAAGCTTCGTTTTTACTAAAAATTTCATGTTAATATCGCTTTTCGTTCTTAATTTAGGATTTTTTTTTAATTTCGACCCATCTTAACCCCCTATTTTTAATCAGATTTGTTAAAAATCAATAGGCTTTGTTCCCTTATAGAGCTTGATTTTTACTTAAAATTTTCAAGTTGATATCATTTCTCGATTTTGACTAATCGTGCAGACAAAAAACGTGACATCGGACAGACAGACAAAGTAAACCTATAATACTCTTCACACAATATTTGAAGAGTAGGAAAAAATGTATAAGGTAAAATAAACAATTTAAGAAGGTCAACAGTAATATTCAACTCTTTTATCAAAGGATACTAAAAGTTTGAAATAGCAGCACATATTTGATCATTTACAGAAATCTGTGAACTAAACTAGTGAGATACACATCGTTAATTCTCCATATGACCCTTTCTAAATGTATTTCACAGCACATTCCAAAATATTCTTGCTCTTGCTCTGTCCTCCCTTTATGGAAGACTTTTGCATGTCCGTATTTACTAAAAAATAATGTGTTTTAATAAAAAACAGAATAATAGTATTTTGTCTAAATAGGTAAATCGGCTTCATCTGTATTTTCAAATTATTGTTTAATTGTAAATAGTATATTAATATTAATGTTTTGATATGTACTTATAGGATTGATTAGCCAAAGCATGTAGATATGTGGGATGTGACTTGTTAAGCGCCTAATCAAAATCACAATTTATGTTTGATACTTATTGCTTTTTTCGAGACATAGATTATTACCAACTGTAAACTAATTTCCCAACAGCCTCATTTTTATTTAATACCTGCCGTGATCCAAATTACCATAACATCTAATATTTTTGAAAATAATAACTTACACAAACAAGGCAATACAAAAATGTCTTTAAAATAAAAGATTTCTGGTTTGTAGGCAACAAACGATCTTGGTTAGAGGGTAACACGATTGATAATTACAGGCAAACATAACTTTATATAGGTAAACTATTTAAATGTACATACTATTTATTAGGTTAAATTTCTCATTGAGTATATTAAATTAACTGGTTGATCCATTTTTCCGATTCAGACTTTTATTGTACAAATTTTTATTGTACATTTCTATTTACATACCTCATCAGATTAATCTAATTTTTCCTTTTAGCGGGTTTTGTGGGGAAAAAAATTTACAAATTTTTTGCTTACTTCTTACTTTATAATATTTACAATTGGGTACAAAACAGACCATTTTGAAATAGTCTTTGGATGGTCTTAGACCCTAAAACAAAATATAAAACAAATTACAGTCGTAAAACTTTATTATAGGTAAATAAAAGAACATATCATTAAAAATTTTAATTTACCTTGCCTTAAAGAAGTTTGATCTTTGAATTGACATACATACTTTCAATTTATTGGAGACACAGTTCTTAATTAAACACATTTTTGTAAATAAGCACAATTAAAATAATCTTATATTTTTATTTAAAGTATTTTATAGCAGAGAAATGACACTAATGACAGTGACAGTTTGTTTGATTTGGTACAGTGTTGCCAGAATATGTTTTCGTTATGTACCAGATTTGTCTAAAAAATTTACCAGATTCCTTAAATGTACCAGATTTTTCGAATTCTATTTGCAGTGACATCTAAATTCATTGAAGAGGAAAAACTAAATAAATAAAACTATAAACTACATACCTCAACATACCTCAAATACTAGAAAAATAATTTTTGATATTCACTTTTCTGAATTTATACACCAGAAATTATTCTCAAAAGCACTTCAAAAAACCGGTAAATCATTACATACGTAATTGTGCACATTTGAGGTTATAAATCTTATGTCATAGAAATAAATGATTGTAAAATTTTATATTTTCTTCTAATATATAAATAAATAAAAATGTCTTTATTGAACAAATGTACAACATTTGCACTAGATAGGCGAAGATTAGCTTCAAGCTACTCTAACTCTTAACCTATCAGGTTTTCATTACTTAATCTAAATAAAGAATTATACAAAAAATTAAAATTTATGTATGAAACACAAAATTATCTTTTTTTTTTACAAACAGTGATATAAACGTTATTGTTGACTTAAAAGATAACTTTTTAAATTGAGTCGAAAACTAGGCAGTGAACAACTCCAGTTTAAAAACTGGAAGGTATTGAATAAACTTACTGCGTTGTATGTGAACGATCTTTCAAACATAGCAGAAGAGTGGTGGGGCATGGTAAGAGTATTATGTTTTATATTACGTGTATGGACAGTATTACGGAAAATGATTTTTTCAAATAGATATACCGGACTTTTGAATTTAATTAATCGGAATAGAAAATTCATAAAATGTAAGGTGAACAAATTACAAATTTTTAACCATTTAAGTTGAGAGAAGTAATGTGAGATATGATCAAATTTTCTTAAGTTACATATATCTACAGCAGTTATTTTGAACACGCTGAAGCTGGTTTTGGGAGAGCTTATCTAAACAGGGAAAATAAACAATATTACAATAATTTAGTAGTGAAAGAACTAGACATTCACATAGCTTTTTACGAGTTTTGAAGTTCAAAATGTGCTTGTTAATATAGAGTAACCGCATCCTGATGTAACATTTCTGTAGTACGTTTTTAATGTGACTTTTAAATCTAAGTTTATTGTCAATAAGTAAACCTAAATTTTTTGCCTCTTCAGAAATATTAATATTAACGCCATCCAATTCTACTTTTAAAAAGCTTTCAATAGTATCTCGTTTAGGTTTACTGCAAAACAAAACAGCAGTCGTTTTTAATGGGTTAATGGTCAAATTATGATCTTTAGAATACTACGTAATCAAAGTTAGGTCAGTATTGACTGAGTTTGTTGCGTTATCAACGTCAAAAGGATCAAAAATATGTATTAATTGTGTGTCATCAGCATAGAGTTGTAATAAGCTATTTTTGGTTATTTTAGGTAGGTCTGATGTGTATATAAGAAATAGTAATGGGCCCAAAATAGACCCTTGAGGTACACCTGACACAATATTTTTAGACATCTAAAGATTATTGTCCACAGACACTCGCCGGACAGCTTCCATAGGTATGACTTTAAAAAAGATAATACTGTATGGTCGCAACCATAATATTTTAGTTTTGCACACAGCAAATCGTGGTCAATTAAATCAAACGCCTTGGAGTAGTCTAAGCTAACTAAAATGACACCCATCTTTTTATCCATAGCTCTTGTAATATTATCATTCAAATTTAGCATTGTAGAAGTGGTGCTATGACCTTTACGAAAGCCTGAATGTTCACTAGGTAAAATGCTGTTTGCTGAAACATATTCATACAATTGAGAGTATACCACTCTTTCAAGAATTTTAGAGATAACTGGTAATAAGCTTATTGGACGAAGATCACGAACAGAATCTGGCTTAGGTTTTTTTGGAATTGGACATACAATGGATTCACGCCAAGCCTTTGGGAAATATCCACATTGCAGACAACAGTCTATGATATGAGTGATATAGTCGCCAATTATTGGCCAGCATAACTTTATCATATGCAATGAAATACCATCTCTTCCACTAGCATTTGATTTGATAGAGTTTATAGCATCGAACACTATGTTTTGAGTAACGAGGTTAAATGCAAATGTGCTGTTACCAAATTTGTTATTTGAATAAAATAATATTTTATCTTTACACTGGTCTGATTTATTAAAAACACTAAGAAAATAATCATTAATTTTAGAAGGATTACATAATGTTGAAGGTAACTCTACATTCGTAGTAGAGCAACGAATGTTCATGTTATATAGACCTTTCCACAAAGCTTTATCATTTTTGCTTGTCTACAATGTGTCTAAATATGCTGCCTTTTCCCTTCTGATAGAAGCCAAAGCAAAATTTCTGCACATTTTATAGTGGTCCCAATTTTCAGGAGTTTTTTGTGAATTAAATTTAGACAATGCTTTGTCTCTTTCTTTAAGGATCCGTTTTAGGTTATCTGTAAGCCAAGGAGCTGGTGGTTTACTGACTCTAAAAGTTCTAAAAGGGGCATGGATGTCAAAAATGAGTAATATATTATCGGTTAAAAATTTTACTTTCTCATTAATATTATAAATGAAAAAAATGTATTCCCAAGGTAACAAGGACAAATCTCTTTTAAAAAGTTCGATATCAAGATCTTTGAAATTTCTTAAAGTTAAAAGTTTTTGCTTTATTTTTTTTTACTGTAATATCGAGTGTACAAAAAGGCATTTTATTGTGATCAGAAAAATGGATTGGAATAGTACTATACTTACGACAAATACCTTTACTGTTAATAAAAATAGGGTCAATTAAGGTAGCAGAAGTTGCCGCGATCCTTGTTGGCTCACTGTCAACATTTACATAACCATATGTATCAAATAAATCAAGAATTAAATTAGGGAGCAACATATTTACATTTAAATCACCAGTAATAATAGAGAAGTCATATTCAGATAACAATTGAGGAATTATATCATTTAAAAAATCTGAAAGCTCGTTAACACTAGTATTAGGTGGACGATATATGACGACGAAAGCCACATTATATGTCTTAATATTAATTTTAAGAAACAAATAATCAAAGGATATATTATTAAAATAAAAGGTTACAGGTACACAAGGAAAGCACTCTTTTACATAACAGGCCACACCACCTCCCACTCTATCCGACCTATCTTTCCTAAAAAAGTTAAAACCATCTAAAGAAACTACATCTGAATTTATTTCATTACTTAACCAAGTTTCTGTGACACATACAATGTCGAAGGTATCACTAATTAATTGTGAAATATCGTTAAGTTTGGGAAATAATGACCTTATATTTAAATTTGCAAATTTTAGACACGAATTTTTCCTTATTATTACTTACAATAAACCGTTTTATTACGCAGCACCTGTTTGAAAAATTCGAGAGTTTTACAGTTTATAACATCAGTGGCGTGGTGGTCGGTGGGATAATTCTTATTATATCTAGTATTTGATACCTTACAATTTCTGCAGCATATTTTATCCTTAAGGCAGGTATTTTTTTCATGATTATCACCACATATCGGACAGACGACTTCATGTTGACAATTTGATTTGTTGTGGTAATATCACAGCTTATACAATACAGCTAAAACACTCTCTTGGCGGCAACGGTTCGCGTCGATTTCGTCGCGCATCGCTTAAGCTCCGCCTTCGGAGGGAAAAGACGGTTTTGGCGTTCAGAAGCGTACTTAGGTAAGGTGTTGAGTCCTGCGTATAATTTCGTTGATTGTATAATTTCGTGGAGCCTATAATTTCGTTGATTTTGTTTGAGTTAAAGGTACTGTTATTATTTTGGTGACTCTTTAGCTGTGAGTAGAATGAGTGAAAAAAAAAGACATCATTCTGTTTGTGCAGTCAAAAGCTGTTTTAATAAGGGTTATACCTGCAAGAAAACATTCTTTAGTTTTCCCAAGGACCCAAACCGATAAGTATCACATTATAAGAAATTTTCATTGTTAAAAATATAATTTATACAGGGTGTCCCATTAGTGCGTTCTTGTTCATTATTTTGTTGTAGACACCCAAAAAAGTTTTAAATAAAAGTTATATGGATTTGAAAAATACCTACATATTTTAAAAATATCTTTGGATATACAGGGTGTCACGTTTTTGCCTGGCAAATTAAAATGTATGTTTTTTAAATGGAACACCTTATATTTTATTTTATGATGAAATTATTAACACCCTAAATTATTGTAAAGACGAGTTGCTACAAAATTTTTTTATCAGGTATGTGTGTGGTTACCTTTTAATAAAAGCCTTGCGGATCCACTCCTGTGATACCTGTCTTAAATATAATAAAGATCCCGTTGAATTAAATGATTTTTCTTTTTATTGCTTTTTAAAGGCATATGATAACGCCAATTCAGATACATTTGGAAATCTGCAACTGTCAAATGATTAATTTGTAGAACTAATATTCAATATTGAAAAGATATTTCAAAATAATTTTGAAGAATTGGCTACAAAAAATAACATTTGTACCACACTTTTAGAATTAATTAACCCAATACCCTTTAGTCATCCATGCTAACGTTTTCCAAAAGAATAACCTATTTTAATGTATGTTTAATCTCAATAACTAAAAAATATACTGACAATTAGTTTGACAGAATTGTCATTTATTTAAAATTTTAAAAATAATAGCAGTCGGTTGATCAAAATATGAACGGTGATTGACGAATTTATTTTTTTTGCAGTGTTCTCACTACTTAGAATGGATATGAAATATATTCGTTCAATTGAAGGCAATAGCATACTTTTTCGTTTTGTAATCTGTGCCAATCTACGAACATACTACAAAACGAAAAAGTAAGCTATTGCGTTAAACTACGAATATATTTCATATCCATTTTAGGTAGTGAGAACACTTTAACAAAATTAAATCTACAAATCACAGTTCATATTTTGGTCACCCAACTCCTATTATTTAAAAATTTTTAAATAAGTGACAATTCTGTTGAACTAATTGTCAGTATATATTTTAGTTATTGATATTAAATATACATTAAAATTTTTGTATAGACTCGATAAATAATAGCATTTTTATTTTTATTGTGTCCACATTTAAAAATTTTTTTTATTAATTACGAGTATTAAAACTAAAGTCCTGAAAGTTTCGGTGAAGATGAGGATAGAGCATCTGCCTTCCACGCAAAAAGCCCGGGATCGAATCTAGGCCGAGGACTAATTAATTTTTCATGTTTATTTTATTTTATAAATAAGTCAACTTCATAAATTATTTTAAAATTAGTTATTTTGTCTAAATAACCTAAAATAATTTTTTAAATTTGTAGATTTTCGTTAGTGGGTCGTAGAAAAAATATACTGACCACATCGAGTGGATTGTTCATATCACAATCAGACGATTGAGTACTCCGCCTACGACGTCGTGCTCAAACTTCGTCTTTGTGTGATATGGCTATCATATCCACCCTTGTTGAACAAACTACTATTTATTTGTTTTCTTGGTTTAAGTTTTACATCAGAAATAGGAACTAAATTAATTTACTTTTCAAGTTTTCTTGTAAAAATCGATATTACTTTCTCCAAGTACAAATTTAGTACCTACCTAAAATAAGTATTAATTATGTAATTTTGTGTAATATTGTAATTCAAATTTCACATTACTATAAAGTTTCAAAATTCCCTACTTCGGTATGGTCAGATAAAAATTGAATATATTATATTAATAAAAACTGTCAAAGTATTACTTCTACAAATCTGTATTTCAATTAATAAGAATACATCTAAATATAACCAATATTGTTAAAATAAAAGCACAAATTCTTTATAATTCCAAAATACCATACACCTCAGTCGAAGCATTCGTTTATCTAGGTATTAACCCTTTGCACGAAGAGTAATACTTGCCAGACACGGGGTACCACTTGATTTGCATCCACGAGCGTGACAAAATTCTTTAACAATTGAAGCCCTTGGTGTAAAAAGGATCCAAGCCACAATTTGTCGTGAAGTGACTGTTTTAGCTCAAAACATTTGTTAACGAGGATTTTACTAGCCACATACAAATTATTTTACCTCTAATCCGAAAGATGTGCTATTTTTCGTAATATTTATATTTAAATAATTTTTTTAATTATATTTGACAGATTTAAAACTAATTAAAAATTTAATTTCCCAAAACTTACTTATGTGGCATGTAACCAACCTTATTACGCGCCAAGGTTTTCAATTTTTTCAATAATAAAAAAATTGTTTAATCCGGGCCCGACTTTTCCCTCGAATCTAACATTCCGTCTTGCTTGGTTCTCGACCGCCAGATCAAAGACGCCGACACGGAGTTGTGGAGCTGTATTGTATAAGCTGTGGTAGTATCCTTGACATTGATAACATCTTTGAATATCCAAATCTTCATATACTGCATATCTTTCCCAGCCAATACAAAGTTTGCCTACAGACATAATATTTTTAAATGTTGAAGGGCTACATTCACAGAATACTGTTGAGGTACTGGAATCCTGGCTTTTCCTTACAAAGACTACTTTGATCCCATCATTAGGTATGTTATTCTGTTCAGCTATAAATTCTTCAATTTGTTCCTTATCTAATCCTTGGTTAAAATTCACTATTTTTATTCTAGGTTTCCTCATCTTACTTAATTCTATATTGTAGTTATTTTGTAATTTTGTAATATTTTGTAATATATGTTGTCTCAGCCATGGGCGTCGTTACACACTTCTATAGGGGGGGGCAAAATTTTAAAAAAATTTCAGAATGTTTATTTGCTAGAAAACAAAGGAAATGAAAAATAAAAGAGAATTTTCTTATGATGGATTTAATTTTTCTGTGATGTCATGGCTTACTTACAGCTTTTCCAGAAATAACAGAAAAAATATTTTTATTTTTAAATGAAAACCCTTTTTTATTGAAAATTTGAATTTCTGGGACATTTTTGGGACGTGTATTGATAATTTTCTGTAACATTAAAAAAAAATATTTTCCAATATGATGTGGACATTTTGACAGGTGACAGAACATTTTGAACACATGATTCTTTTCCATAGGTGTTCCCGAAATTCAAATTTTCAATAAAAGAGGGTGTTTCTATTTAAAAATAAATTGAGATTTTCTATTATTTCCGAAAAACCAGAAGTAAGCCATGACGTCACACACCAATTGAATCCAGTACATGACAGTATTTGGTCCAAGCTTTAAAACAAAAAAGTTTTCATTCCAATATCTCAATTAACAACAAAGATAAAAGCGCATGGAATTATTAAACGGTTTACTAATAATAAAAATGCTTAGATACGCCACTGGTATACGGTAAATGGGTCTCAATGGGAATTTTGAAGCTCACAAAGATTTTATAAACATCGTACATTCCTATATTTTTTTCCATAAACGAATTAATAGTGACATGTTTAGAAAAAATATCCAATATGGCGGTCATTTTGACAGCTGACAGAAAATTTTCAATACCAGATTATTATACAAAAATGTTTAAATTTACAATAAAAGGGAGGGTTTCCATTTAACAATAAAAAAAATTCGATTTTCGTTATTTCCGGAAAAACCGGAAGTAAGCCAGGACGTCACAGAATAATTGAATCCATCATAAGAAAGTGTTTGTTCCAGTCTTTCAAACAGAACAAAATTATTCAGATATCTTACTGAATAGTGAAGATAAGGGGAGTGGAACTTTAGTAGTAACCCTAACAATGTCACTGACCCATTTGACAGAACTGATTTTTAAATTGTCATAAAAAGTCTCTAATTAATAAAATAACCAAACAAAAAAGACAAAAACTAAAATTAAAAAAAAAAACAAGAAACGTAAAGCACATTTTTAAAAAACAAACAGAAGGTGTGATATAAAAGAAAAATATGAACATAATAATATAAACAACAAAAATATAAAAAAAACTCACTCAAATATGTCAATGAACACAAGAAAACACTAGGAAATTTCGTTTTTCTCTACTAAAAACAATTTATTTTTCAGTCAGCCTATTTTCATTCATTATACACTCCGTGCATGACAGCAACGCCAACAATTTTATGAACTAACGGACGATATTAGCGTATACTAACAATACAATTTTTAATAGAGTTCGTAATTAAGAAATATATATGTTAATTTTAATTTTATAACAAGTTAAAAAATTATTATTATTATTATTATTATTATTATTATTATTATTATTATTATTATTATTATTATTATTATTATTATTATTATTATTATTATTAATATTATTATTATTATTATTATTATTATTATTATTATTATTATTATTATTATATTTTTATTACCTCAGCTAAAAAAAGTCAATAAAAATCAATAATAAAACATAGGTAGGTATTTACGAGAAACTGTATGAGATCTTGACTGAAGAATAGATTAAATAATGTCAAAATAAAAATATTAACATTATATAATAACGTGGAATTAAAACGTAATAACAAAAATAATTGGTATATTTGCGATTGTTATTTATATTTTCTTCATTTTTAGTTCGAAAGAACCCATAGAAATTAATGAATAAAACTGGTTTCCTATCAATAAGTCACAAGATTGCATGTCAGCCATATACTATAATTAAAGACAGAAATCTAATCATTAGCTAAACATTTAAGATTTAAGGGATGTTGAAGAATATCATAAAAAAATAATTTATTGCTTAATGATTACAAAAATAAAGGTTTTTTTGTTCTTATTATACAGCTGTCCATTTATTACTTTCCTATCTGTATACAGATATAAGGAAAGTATAGGAATCATGATTTTTTTCGACCTCGAGTTTTCGACGGATTTTTACGTTTTGAGGTCCCCTGAATCCGTTTTGACTATTTTCGCGATGATGTCTGTGTGTGTGTGTGTGTGTGTGTGTGTGTGTGTGTGTGTGTGTGTGTGTGTGTGTGTGTGTGTGTGTGTGTGTGTGTGTGTGTGTGTGTGTGTGTGTGTGTGTGTGTGTGTGTGTGTGTGTGTGTGTGTGTGTGTGTGTGTGTGTGTGTGTGTGTGTGTGTGTGTGTGTGTGTGTGTGTGTGTGTGTGTGTGTGTGTGTGTGTGTGTGTGTGTGTGTGTGTGTGTGTGTGTGTGTGTGTGTGTGTGTGTGTGTGTGTGTGTGTGTGTGTGTGTGTGTGTGTGTGTGTGTGTGTGTGTGTGTGTGTGTGTGTGTGTGTGTGTGTGTGTGTGTGTGTGTGTGTGTGTGTGTGTGTGTGTGTGTGTGTGTGTGTGTGTGTGTGTGTGTGTGTGTGTGTGTGTGTGTGTGTGTGTGTGTGTGTGTGTGTGTGTGTGTGTGTGTGTGTGTGTGTGTGTGTGTGTGTGTGTGTGTGTGTGTGTGTGTGTGTGTGTGTGTGTGTGTGTGTGTGTGTGTGTGTGTGTGTGTGTGTGTGTGTGTGTGTGTGTGTGTGTGTGTGCGCCCAGATAGCACAGGACGTCCTAAGGACGTCCATTACATGTCCATTTAACGTCTGTACGTCCAGGACCAATTATGGACGTTTTAAGTATGTCCAGTTTAGTAAATTCTCGGGACGTCAAGAAATAGATATCCGCAGAACGTTAATTTTACGTGCTTTACTATATTTCCATGGATTCACATTCGCATTGCATTATTATTTGGTTATATTATATAAAAAACATATAATAATGAGATAATATAAATAATTAATAAAGATAACATTGTCCCAATACCCAATTGAAAAAAGGCCAAATAGACAAAAACGAAGAAAGTAATTTACAAGAAAGAGACATTGTGTCATTTTATTTTTTATTTATTTAAGATTCAAGCACTGAAATATTCTCAGGACTCAGGTTTTACTAAAAAAAAAGAAAAAACATGTGTTCAATGTTCATGATTCGATGGTATATACATATTATACGAGTATAAGTTCTATCATCCCGCCATTTGACTGTGATTCGACTCTGTGAGTTTGTGGTTGATGGATATTAATTTTTTGCAGTTTGTACCATTTCTATTTCTGAAAGGTGGATATTTTCCAATGAATACTACAAAGCTAAAAGGTTAGTGAATTTATATTTTCTAGCAAGGCAAACTTAAACAAACAGATTGGATTTTAATATTGATCTGCCTTTTATTTTGAATAAGTTGATTTATTTTCAGATTCAGCTGAGAAGGCAAATATGGCCAAATCAAGAAAAAAACTGACTGCTGTCAATCCAGGCATGGTTGAAAAGAGTAAAGTAGAGTAGTTTTTCAGTGAATACTACAAAGCTAAAAGGTGAGTGAATTCATAATGTCTAGCAGAGCAAACTTTAACAAACAGATTGGATTTTCATATTTATCTGCCTTTCATTTTGAATAAGCCATTAAATTATTTTCAGGTTCAACTGAGAAGGCAAGTATGGCCAAATCAGGAAAAAAACTGACTGCTGTCAATCCAGGCATGGTTGAAAAGAGTAAAGTAGAGAAGAGTCGGAATGAATTTGACGATAAGTTTCAATAATTTTATTATTTATAGGTTATTTGCTTCTAAATAAATTTTTTGAAATTATTTATTATTCTCACTAATTTCCTTACATCCTATTATTCCCCATTCGAGCCTTTGAAAATGTCCATGGAACGTCCTTAAATGGACGTTCTTAAGACATCCTGATTATTAACAATGGACGTTCCAAAGACGTCCATAAGACGTCCACGTTCGTGAAATGGACGTTTTAAGGATGTCCTGAATGTCCAAGCAGGACGTTTTTAGAACGTCCATAAGACGTATTTGTGCTATCTGGGTGTGTGTGTGTGTGTGTGTGTGTGTGTGTGTGTGTGTGTGTGTGTGTGTGTGTGTGTGTGTGTGTGTGTGTGTGTGTGTGTGTGTGTGTGTGTGTGTGTGTGTGTGTGTGTGTGTGTGTGTGTGTGTGTGTGTGTGTGTGTGTGTGTGTGTGTGTGTGTGTGTGTGTGTGTGTGTGTGTGTGTGTGTGTGTGTGTGTGTGTGTGTGTGTGTGTGTGTGTGTGTGTGTGTGTGTGTGTGTGTGTGTGTGTGTGTGTGTGTGTGTGTGTGTGTGTGTGTGTGTGTGTGTGTGTGTGTGTGTGTGTGTGTGTGTGTGTGTGTGTGTGTGTGTGTGTGTGTGTGTGTGTGTGTGTGTGTGTGTGTGTGTGTGTGTGTGTGTGTGTGTGTGTGTGTGTGTGTGTGTGTGTGTGTGTGTGTGTGTGTGTGTGTGTGTGTGTGTGTGTGTGTGTGTGTGTGTGTGTGTGTGTGTGTGTGTGTGTGTGTGTGTGTGTGTGTGTGTGTGTGTGTGTGTGTGTGTGTGTGTGTGTGTGTGTGTGTGTGTGTGTGTGTGTGTGTGTGTGTGTGTGTGTGTGTGTGTGTGTGTGTGTGTGTGTGTGTGTGTGTGTGTGTGTGTGTGTGTGTGTGTGTGTGTGTGTGTGTGTGTGTGTGTGTGTGTGTGTGTGTGTGTGTGTGTGTGTGTGTGTGTGTGTGTGTGTGTGTGTGTGTGTGTGTGTGTGTGTGTGTGTGTGTGTGTGTGTGTGTGTGTGTGTGTGTGTGTGTGTGTGTGTGTGTGTGTGTGTGTGTGTGTGTGTGTGTGTGTGTGTGTGTGTGTGTGTGTGTGTGTGTGTGTGTGTGTGTGTGTGTGTGTGTGTGTGTGTGTGTGTGTGTGTGTGTGTGTGTGTGTGTGTGTGTGTGTGTGTGTGTGTGTGTGTGTGTGTGTGTGTGTGTGTGTGTGTGTGTGTGTGTGTGTGTGTGTGTGTGTGTGTGTGTGTGTGTGTGTGTGTGTGTGTGTGTGTGTGTGTGTGTGTGTGTGTGTGTGTGTGTGTGTGTGTGTGTGTGTGTGTGTGTGTGTGTGTGTGTGTGTGTGTGTGTGTGTGTGTGTGTGTGTGTGTGTGTGTGTGTGTGTGTGTGTGTGTGTGTGTGTGTGTGTGTGTGTGTGTGTGTGTGTGTGTGTGTGTGTGTGTGTGTGTGTGTGTGTGTGTGTGTGTGTGTGTGTGTGTGTGTGTGTGTGTGTGTGTGTGTGTGTGTGTGTGTGTGTGTGTGTGTGTGTGTGTGTGTGTGTGTGTGTGTGTGTGTGTGTGTGTGTGTGTGTGTGTGTGTGTGTGTGTGTGTGTGTGTGTGTGTGTGTGTGTGTGTGTGTGTGTGTGTGTGTGTGTGTGTGTGTGTGTGTGTGTGTGTGTGTGTGTGTGTGTGTGTGTGTGTGTGTGTGTGTGTGTGTGTGTGTGTGTGTGTGTGTGTGTGTGTGTGTGTGTGTGTGTGTGTGTGTGTGTGTGTGTGTGTGTGTGTATAACGCATAACTCATGAACCGATACACAGAAAAACACTAAATTTTAAACTTAAGCTTTGTTTCAGCGTCCAATGAGCTGATTAGATTTTGGGCAGTGTCGGAACATCTGGGGGGGTACTTTATAGGTGGTCATTTTTATATTTTATGGAATATATCTGTTATTTACGTTTGGAGAAGAAAATTCTTCAAATAAAAGTTACTTCTAATATAATTATCTATAATTTTTGTTTTATGCAAAATTTTCCTAAAATGGTCCATTTTAGAGAAATTTGACAAAATGTAAAAAACATAATTTTTTATAAAAATTGTTCAAATAAAAGTTGTTTGTAATATAATTCTCTATAATTTTTGTCCTATACATAATTTCTCTAAAATGGACCGTATTCGAAATATTTGAGAAAATGTGTAAATTTCGAAATTTGAAGAAAACTCAAAAACGGATAAAGGAAAAAACATTAAATTTTAAACTTAAGGTTTATTTCGGCCTGACGTGAAATGATTAGATTTTGGACAAAGTCGGAACATCTGGGTGGGTACTTTATGGGAGGTCGTTTTTATATTTTATGGAATATATCTGTTATTTATGTTTGGAGAAGAAAATTGTTCAAATAAAAGTTACTTCTAATATTATTATCTATAATTTTTGCTTTATGTCAAAATTTCCTGAAATGGTCCGTATTCGAGAAATTTGACAAAATGTGCAAAATTCTGATTTTTATGAAAATTGTTGAACTAAAAGTTGTTTGCGATATCGATTTCTATAATTTTTGTTTATACATGATTTTTCTAAAATGGACCGTAATGGAAAAGTGCTAAATTTAAATTTTTCTGTATTTTCGTTTTCAATGAATATCTATAGAAAAATGTTTCGAGGTAGATGTATGTGTAAAATGTATATATTTAGTTTATCCTCTAAACATTTATAGAGATGCTGCAATAGGTTGTACAAAATAACCGGAAAATGCCTATAATAACTAGATAGGAAAGTCATGTGTTGGACACATCAGATTTTTTCTTTTATTTAATTTCGATTTTGCTACTGAACATTCATATAATTTATAGTCTTTTTGCTAGTATAATTTGCAACATAGCAACTCCGGTTGATCATTTTATTGTTTTTACATATTTTTTAGTAAAAAGTAAAATGTATATGTGTATTTGATACGCCAAAATTACAAAATATCGCCCTAAAATACTCTAATTATCCGCAGCTTGCGCTAGTATCGCTTTTGCTTCCCCTACCATGACTTCGCACTGATCGAATAGACCGCACCCATGTTTTAACATGTCTTAACGTTCCAAACGTTCTTTCGATTAACTCTGTTGTTGGTGGAAGAGCCATTTTTTAAACCACTTTGTCTGGATAAAATTCACAATATTTGGACGCTATATCATTAATGGAGAACATTGTGTGCAGAAAGCTCTTTCGTATTCCAGTTTGGTATTCAGCTTTAAAATTGTCGATTCCAAATTTTTCCACCACTTTCATTTTCTTATCGGTAGTGAAAAAAGTATTTTTTGTGTTTTTGAGATGTAACAGGCTTAAGGAAAAACTAACAAAGTCTTTGGAAAAGCGGAACCCAGATATGCAATAAATATATTCAACCTATAATATTCTTCAACTATATTAGCCTGAATATTATTTCTATGAGATTGTTGTTCGTAATGCATATCTTACTCGTTGTTGTTTAAGTCGCAAAAGCCAGGGGGGGGCAACTGCCCCCCCCCAAACGACGCCCATGGTCTCAGCTGTACAACACAATGAAATTCTTACACAAGCCAATAGATGTCAGTAGCAGTATTATAAATGCGATGTATTATATACGATACGCGATGCAGTCAAGGGTTAAATAAAGACTGTGGCATGCTTGACTTAAAAACAAGCCCGAAAAAAATGCTTATTTTTTGCTTAATATGAGCATTAATTTTTTTCTGTTTGACAACTGTGCTTTTTAAATAAATATAAGATCAACAGGCATCTTTCAAATTTTTTTATATAAATAAAATATTGAAAACATTATACACTATCTCCCAGATTGGTACTGCAGGTGTTGCTATCAGTGGCGGCTACTAGTAATTTAAAATGGGTGTTCACTTTTTCCAATACTTTTATTATTTTGGTAAGTTTATATTAAGTGTAGTTATTATTATCATCAATATCATAACGCTTTCAAGCACTACAGCTATTAATGAAAGAAGGATATGTTGATGAATCCACGAACAGTAAAAACCAAATACAAACCAAAATTTTACAATCTGTACAAAATAAGGAAACTACTAGTTCATCCGATTATGGCGCATCATCATCTGAAATGACATTTAACAGTAGAACAAATATGTCGGCATCTACCTCAATAAATAAAAAGCTTGAGTGTGATACCCCCATAATTTTGAACAATTGTTCAAATATAACAATAAATCAATATTTAAATAATAAATAATATTTCTGAAATATTTAATTATTGGTTAATTTTTTGTTATTCCTAACACAAAATAAAGCATTTGCTAACGTTTGTTTTTTTTTTTTTCATTTTAGTAGGTACCTACATGACATAATAGAGTTCGTAGAAAAAGTATAGTGTTTTACTCGTCGAAAATCATTTTCGTCACTCGTGAAACAATATACTATTTTACATTTTATGGTTAGTTGTTATCGTGAAAATGGGTAGAGGAAAGATTATCGATGAGAAAATTTGTTCAATTATTATTAAATTTGCCAATTCTGGAAAATCAAATTCGGAAATTGCAAATTTGTTAGATTTGTCGAGATATGGTGTAAGAAACATAGTTAAAAGATACAAAACTACCGGTTCAGTCACTACAAAGCCTAGATATGTGAGAAAAAGCAACGTTACAGATGCAGATAGAAGAGCGCTACGAAGAATTATTGTAAAGAATCGACGTTCCAATTATTTAGACCTAAGTGTTCTATGGAGTGATGCTATTGGAAGGCGCATTTCGAGATCCACATGTCATCGGGAGGCCCACAAACTGGGATTTGGTACTTATAAGGTAACATTTTTGACGATAAAAATAATAAAGTTCATACTGGATAAATATTTTTTTTTTTTGTAAAATTGTTTACAACTGCCAATTTTGTTTTAGGCTAAAGAGAAGCCACTTTTAACTCCACGGCAAAAGAAAAATAGATTAAGATGGGCTAAAGAACATAGATCTTGGACATCTCAACAATGGCGTGCAGTAGAGTGGAGCGATGAGTCCCGATTTGAAGTGTGTGTTGGGGACAGTAGAAGTAGAGTAATTCGCAAAAAACATGAAGCCTTCCATCCGGACTGTTTAAAGAAAAAAAGTTAAATTTCCTGCGTCAGTCATGGTGTGAGGCAGCATGTCATCCAAAGGGGTAGGAAAACTCCATTTTATCCAAGGAATTGTAAATACGGAAAAGTATCTAGACATTTTAGAAGAATCGCTGTTGCCGGTCATGCGGAGAAATGTTTGACATCAGGGAAAGATTTTGTATTCCAACAGGATGGCGCAGCATGCCACACTTCAAAAAAAGCACTAAAATGGATTACAACGTACCACTTTTGGAATGGGTTTCCAGTAGCCCCGATTTGTCTCCGATTGAAACATTGTGGCATGCGATGAAAAAAGTGTTGCGGACACATCCTTCCAGAACAATCCCTGAATTAAAGGAAAGGCTTCAGGAGATATGGAATTCGTTTACACCACAATTTTGTGAAGACTTGGTTAATACTATGCCACAAAGAATTTCGGCAGTTATAAAAAATAAAGGCGATGTTACCCAGTGGTAAACATTAAAACTGTTTTTTCTTGAATGTTCTGTTCTTGTTAATATTTTTCTGTTTGTTCTCATTTTAAATTTAAAGTTTAATTATGTAGGTAAATAATTTTTTTTAAAAAAAGTTCAGGTTGTACTTTTATTTTTTCACAAAGGGACAAATTTTTAAAAAATTATAAGGTGGGCCAACTGAAATGGGAAGGGGCTCGTATAAACACTATTAGTTAGTCTACTGAGTTTTCTTCATATTTTGTTCACTTATAATATCACAAGAGCTTAAATTATTTCGGGAAATTTTCTCGAGGGCACGAGTATTTTGACAATTTTCCTAAAATATTCGTACCCCCCCTAACTCTCCAATTTTTTTCAGAATCAATAGGCTTTATTTTTTCTTATAAAGCTACATTTTTACTAAAAATTTCATGTTGATATCGCTTTTCGTTCTTCATTTTTAATTTCAACCCATCTTAACCCCCTATTTTTAATCAGATTTTTTCAAAATCGATAGGCTTATAGAGTTTGCTTTTTTGCTTAAAACTTTCAAGTTTATATCATTTTTCGTTGTTGACTTATCGTGCAGACAAAAACGTGACATCGTACAAAGTAAACCTATAATACTCTTTGCAGACTACTGTGTGAAGAGTAGAATAAAAAATAAGGTACCCGTAATATGCAACAATGTTTGAATAGTTCATAAAAAAAATTACCACATGTTTTTTTATTTAGATTTCTATAAAATCGTAAATTTTTTGTCACAACTTTTTTAAATGTTTTATGTTGGAAACATCTAAATGTAATTTTTAGGTTATTTTGTGCAAAATGAGGACTGAATCAAAAGCTAGTATGTCTGAAATAGATTTAATACAGGTAGCAATCAATTGAAAAATAAATCCATAAAGAAATATGAAAGAAAGAAAAGTACTTAAGGAGAAGATTATTTTGTATATAGCTACACTTTTTTTACCTGCACTTGTTAGCGTCACGGTGGATAGCCCGTGAAATTCTTGATACAGATAACCGTGAAATTCTATTATAGCAAGAGAAAACTCTATTTACTTAGATATTGTAAAAAA
>OV651817.1:21787982-21832982 GCA_927349885.1 Psylliodes chrysocephalus
TATAACTAAAAAATATTCTGAAAATGAGTTTTATAGACTTGCCACCAACTTAAAATTTTAAAAATAATAATAGTTGGGTATCCAAAATATAAACTGTAGTTGGTGGATTTCATTTTTTGTAGTATTCTTACTACCTAGACCGGATATGAAATAATATATTCGTTCAATTGAACGTAATACGTAGCATACTTTTTCGTTTATTAGTCTGTGCGTAGATAAATTACTCTCCACGTGGGTGTAGGGACCCTGAAACGTGAAAATCTGAAATAATTTCAGAGGGTGACTTTTCACCATTACAATCAATAAAATTTTAAAAAGGCTTCATACTTTAGCACTAATGGCGGTCTTCCAACTCCACCAGAATGTCACTGATCAAAATTTATTGATGTCGTTTAAATGAAAGTTTTGGGAAAAATTTATGGAGTGGTGCATAAGATATATAGGTTTGTAGAACAGGAATTTTATCCCGGGCTTTCTAAGGAAGGTACGTTAAGATTAGAAATAAATGGTGTGAAACCAACTAACTTTGAACTTAGGCTATTTGAAAGTTATATTAGGTATATATTAATTTGAATTTTAAGTAAATGGTGAAGGGAACGTTTATAGAAAAACAACTATTATTCTTTATTTACTAATGGTTATTTTAAAAAAATAAAAATATTCCTCAAAGGGGTTGTAAAATCTTTTATTTGAAACTGTCAATAGCTATACAGAGCATAAAAGTTTTAAGACACAAATTATTATTTATTTTATTTTAAATATTGTTTCTATGAATTATTCTTAAGCTGACAATTAATACCTTATCTAAATACTTTAAATTAAATAATTAGTTAAATATAGGTTATTCATTAAAGTTTTAGTTTTTTCATCAGACATTCTTTAGTTGCACTTAGAAATTCATTTTTATACTCTTTTATTACTTGGAGAAGATGCTGTTTTTGACACTGTTTCCCTTGTAATAGAAACAGGTAGCAATCCTTCACTTGTGGTTTCCAAATTGTAAACAACCACACTATTATATTATATTATTTCTCTCCTCGACGTTTTTGTGTCCTTGGGACGCCGTTTTTTCGAGTAGAGTTTTTGCGCCCGACATCATCATTTTAATTTTTGTTAACAGATTCACACATTACCCCCGAAGCTAGTTAAATTTGCTAAACAATATAATTAGGCTACCATTGTTTTTATTATTTTTTATATTTTATACATTTGCTAAAAATAGCATTAATTGATCATATTTATTTTAATTTAATTCATCAATTAATTTAAATATAGGTATTTTTATGATGATTTACGAGGATAATAAAGAAATAGACCCTTTTGACTTCCATGTATTAGTCATTAACAGTAGACTACCTTAAGCATTTTCTGATATCTCCTTTATTGCATGAGATATAGCCATTGTAGGTCTTCAAATTGTCGCCCCGGATAATATATTATTAATCGAAATATAAACATGAAAGCGTTCATAAAATGTTTCGTATAATTTAACATTCGAATATTTCAACAATGGATAATTATTTCTTGAACAAAGTATCTCATAAATAATTCACTTTTTCATTTTCAATTAAGCTTCTCTTTGTACGAGGAATAAAGTTAAATGTATCATAAAATTCTGTTTAAACTAGTTTCATAAAATATTTAATCATTAATCATACTTTTAAATATTTATACAATACTTATAAAGGTTTTGAAGATTTTCCAGTCTATGAGGTAAATTTGTAGTTTTTAGAACGAAAATTTTACACCATTTTTAAGCCAATCAGAGTCTATTTTTTTGTTTGGTTACCATGGTAACCCAAAAAATGTATTTATTTAAAAATGTACAAAAATGAATTTTTAATAATTTCAAATAATTATATAAAACAACATTTATCGTAATACGAAACATTAATTCCCACGTTGACAACGTATTTGTAACCTCGGGTTCATCGTTGTGTAGGTGCAAAGCGCTGATTTTGCTGATGAGGCACTCCGGGCAATGAAATGAACAATGAACGGTGGGTTTCTATAATCACATTTCTATATACATTTCGTTTTCACGATATCTCTGCTTTAGTAATTTTTTTATCAGATTATTTTTCTAAGTAGCATTGGAGAATGATAAATAAAAATTTTACCACAAGAATCTGTACTATGTTCTGCATATTAAATTACTGCAGTCCTTTTTCCTCTCGACTATACTTATCAGCAAATACAGGGTGTCCCGAAATTAGACGGTCATATTTTAACAGCGTAATCTACATCTTAAAATAGGAGTAAAAGTTCATATAAACATAGGTCCGAAAACGTTTCTTTTTCGAGATACAGGGTGTTAAAAGTGAAGTCCTGATGACTAAATTTGGTACAAATGCTTAACTTTTTATTCCTTGTGTAATGGACTAAATCTTAGTTTTTGATTATCTTCATAGATGGGTAAATTAGGGGGGGGGCTTAAGGTAAAATTGCCCTAAGTTTTTTTGTTGTCAGTTTTTAACCTTTTTGACTAAAAAATTTGAAAACCCAATGTTTTCTCTACAATAAAGCTACTTTTGCTGCATCTCGCTAGGACGTACCATTTTCAAGAAAAAAGCATTTGAAAATTTTATGATGAGTTCATATTATTTTATTCGAAAGTGCAGACAATAATTAGCAGGCCTGTGGAATCAGAATTTTTTTTTTCAGGTTTGGAAAACCGGTGACTAAAGAAATTTATTTAGCTTTAATTTAATGTTTATTTTATAAAGAAACTTTAAATGGTAAAACTAAATAGTATTTAAACTTAAACTAATCAATTATTTTTTTAATGGTTTGGTTGGCTTTTGCCCAATAAAATGATTGATGAGAATTTATTTCTTTAACTGGCGACGTTTAAACTCTTTTAGGGTAATCCTTAGAATGGTAAAAATAAATCAGATACGTTAAATATCGTAAAATTATAGCAAAACTGTATTTGAAATTAAGAATAGCTGGTAATTTCTTGAAAATATGAATTTTGACTGAGTTAGAGAAGAAATCATTAGTTACCTACTTTTAATTATTGCAAATGCTATTTGATAATAATTTTAAGTTTTTTAACGTGAAGTATCTACTTTTATTTTCCTAAGGATGACTTAAAATAAGTTAAAATGACGACGATAAACAAATGATTCTCGAAAATTGTTTTTGTCTATACGAGGATGTATCAGAAAATAACGAGACTGGTGCTATAGTATAACAACGAAACATTTATTTAAAAAAATTCAACAACTATCCTTCGAAGTACTCTCCATTCTGTTGAATACACTTATTCCATCGGTTTATCCACTTATCATAAACTTCTGAGAAACCATTTTTTG
Organism: Psylliodes chrysocephalus; assembly: GCA_927349885.1. Lineage (NCBI taxonomy): Eukaryota > Metazoa > Arthropoda > Insecta > Coleoptera > Chrysomelidae > Psylliodes > Psylliodes chrysocephalus. The sequence continues at coordinate 21,791,300 of OV651817.1, forward strand.
ATAGTCTGTTTAGTATACCCATCACAGCGTTGTTGAGCTCTAAATCCGACTCAAATCTTCTACCTCTAAATTATTTTTTGACTTCAGGAAACAAATGGAAGTCACATGGAGCGAGGGTCAGGAGAGTAGGGGGGATGAACCATAATTTCAACCCCTAATTCTTCAATTGTTCGTTGACAAATCATTGATCTATGAGCCGGAGCATTGTCGTGATGCAGCGTCCAGCCAAAGTCCTGATAAAGCGGCCTTTTTTTTCTTTAATTTTGACTTTAAGGGTCCTCGAAGTACATTAGAATAGTACTCCCCTGTTACTGTATGTCCTCTAGGTACAATGTGATCGTAAATAACGCCAAATTTATCAAAAAAAAATCAGGTGCATCACTTTACCACCGCTTTTAGCAGTTTTGGCCTTCTGCGGTCTTGGGCTGCCTTTATGCTTCCATTGCATACTTTGAGACTTCAATTCAGGATCGTAATAATAAAACCAACTTTTGTCATATGTAACCACATTATTTAAAAACTGTGGGTTACGTTGCAATTGCCTTTTCCACTGCTGACAATTGTCACTCGATTCGCTTTTTGTTCATCGGTCATCACTTTTGGAATCCATCTTGCCGCGATCTTCCGGTACTCTAAATCTTCATGAATAATTTTTTGAGTGGTACCGTAAGACAAATTAACATTGTCAGAAATTCGTTTTATGCCAATCCGGCGATCATTTTGTATCAAGTCGTTAATTTCTGCAATTTTTGTGTCATTTCTCGCAGTTTGTGGTCGACCGGGACAAGGTTCATCTTCAACTGATTCACAACCGTCTTTAAACTTTTTATGCCACTCAAACACTCTACATCGTGATAAACTATTATCTAGATATGCACCTTTAATCATTTCAAAAGTTTCAGTTGGTGTTTTACCCAATCGAACACAAAATTTTATCGCGTATCTTTGCTCCACTTTCATTTTTCGATGGGTACGCAAAACACTGACAATTCAATAATTAATTTGTAACAAATGTCAAAAGTTAAATCAAAGCCTACTTGCGGGGTAGTACATTAAATATAAGGCTTTCATGTCTCATTTTTTTAATTATAAAATGTTACCTCTGAAAGAAGTTATAGCACCAGTCTCGTTATGTACTGATATATCCTCGTACTACTAAAAATTCTACTAAAAATAACAAAAATTCTACTAAACATATCAATTTATACAACAGTTAAAGTAAATGTTCAAAAACGTTGCCTTGCTGACGAAGGCACATTTCGGCTCTACGGGTAATTGCATGTGAAGTTCGCATTACTTCAAAATTATTTTGCCGTATTTAATTCCTGCCAAACGTATCCTTTCTCGCAACTCTTCCTCACTGTCAACATCTGTAGCGTATACCATATCTTTTATACGACCCCAAAAGTAATAATCTAATGGGTTTAAATCCGGAGATCGAGGTGGCCACGGTATGGGAACACCTCTTCCTATCCATCTACACGGAAATCTTTCATTTAGCCAATTTCTCACATTAACGCCATAATGGGCTGGTGCTCCGTCGTGCTTAAAGTGCAGCTGATGTCGAATATTTAATGGGAGATTATCCAGAATGGGTTCAAGGTGAGTTTGTAAAAAATTCAGATACTCAATTGAATTTAACCGAGCAGGAATTTCAATCGGCCCAATTAATCTGTCATTGATTACTGCCGCCCAAACATTAATAGAAAATCTATCTTGAAAAAATCGACGTCGCCCCACCCGAGGATTTTCTTGTGAATAAAAATGGTGATTGTGAATATTAAAAACACTATCTCTATTAAATGTAGCCTCGTCGCTCCACATAATAAAAAGAAGCAGTTCCTGATGGTTTCTTATCCCATTCACTAAACTCCATTCGTGGTAGAAAGTCGTGGGGTCTTAAGGCTTGAACACGCTGATAATGATAGAGATAAATACCCTGCATTCTTAACATTCTTCCAACCTAAATAAACATATTTTTTAAAATACACGTAAACTAAAGTAAGAATTTAAAAATGCCTTTAATCTGAAACTTGTTCGTGTTATTTTTAACCGACTTCAAAAAAGGAGGAGATTCTCAATTCGTCGCGATAATTTTTTTTATGTAATGTAATGTTCAGCGATAATTCTTTAACACGATGTCCGATTTCAATAATTGTTAGAAAGGGGGTACTTCAGGAGTGGTCCCGTATAAATTTGGTTAAAATCTAATAATTGGGTCTATGAGAAAATCCTCAAACTCTTCATTTTTTTATGTATGTTTAGCGATAATACTTTACCACCTTGTCCGATTTATATGATTATTTTTTTGTTAGTAAGGGGATACCTCAGGGGTAGTCCCATATAAATTTGGTTAAGGTGTGGTGATGCCGTTTTTGAAGTCGGTTTGTTTAAATTTTTAATTTCTAATATTTGTACTTGTAAGTTTGAGCAATAAAAACTAAGAATCATAAAATAGTATAAACAAAAAGGGACGTAATTATTACTTACTATTGCTCGTGGTATTTCTAAAAGGATAAAAACAGTTCGAATACTCCTTCTTGGGTCCTCTTCAAATAAATTAAGTGCGAGTTCCAAATTGTTGTTCCCATGTGGTCTCCCTTGTCCACGATCACGTTGAAATGAACCATGGTCAACCAAATTTCTATGTGTATTAGAAAATACACGGTAGTCAGAAATTCTTCGGTTAGGAAACCGTCTACGGTATGCTCGTACCGCTGCTCTTGCCCTTCCATTACACAAACCATATACAAAATGAATATCTGCCAATTCTCTATTTGAAAATCTCTCCATTAGAAGTAATTTTCTTTCACGCAAAAAAGGTACAAATAATTACACAATTGACAGCCAATTTTTGTTTATCACAGCGTCTCAAAAAATTGAAAAGCAGCTATTGGATTCCAGGCCTACTAATTTTTGTTTGCACTTTCGAATAAGATAATATGAACTTATCATGAAATTTTCAAATGCTTTTCTCTTGAAAATGGTGCATCCTAGCGAGATGCAGCAAGAGTAGCTTTATTATAAAAAAAACATTGGGTTTCCAAATTTTTTAGTCAAAAATGTTAAAAACTAAGAACAAAAAAAACTTAAGGTAATTTTACCTTAAGCCCCCCCTAATTTACCCATCTATGAAAATGAACAAAAACTAAGATTAAGTCCATTACATAGAGCGTAAAACGGTAAGCATTTGTACCAAATTTCATTTAGTTATCTTTAAGTGTTTAGAAAATATTTACAAAAATGTGTCATCAGGACTTCACTTTTAACACCCTGTATCTCGGAAAAGAAACGTTTTCGGACCTATGTTTATATGAACTTTTACTCCTATTTTAGGATGTAGATTACGCTGTTAAACTATGACCGTCTAATTTCGGGACACCCTGTATTTTTAAGTGCAGGTATATCGTGTTGAGAACGTAACTAACTACAAGGCTACGTTTTTCTTTATAATTTGTTAAATTCCTAAAACTATACCAATTTTTTACCATATCCGGAAATGATTCCAGCCTTTAATTACACAATTAAGCCCGAACTCTCATAGTATAATACGCTAACGACTTCATTTGTTTTTACGACCCGTGCAGGTTCCTAAGTGAAAAAGAAATTTAATTAGGTTTTTCAAATCGTATTTTCAGGGAGATAACAATCTAATTTGGTTTTTCTTTCACACATTTTTAATTAAATGAAGGAAGAAGTTAAACGGATGGCCATCGCAAGATTGTTGGTAATGGCGCGAGAGATTTGTTACGCCTTTAAAAGTTTTATCTATCCCTTTTTCTTAGTTGAATAGTTTTCGGTGATGTTGCTAAATAATGCCAGGAAGGCATCGCTGCATTTTCTGTAGAATCGTTTTTTACAAATTACGTTTGTATACCGAGGTGGTTGTATGTGCCTTCTATTTTTTTTAATCTGATTTTCTTCTTAAAAGTATAAAACTTTTCCGGCAAAATAGATATAACTATAAATAAAGATAAAATTAAAGCAAAATCTTTTTGGACATTCATTAAACAACAATAGAGTATGGTGGTCCCATATTTTGTTGTAAGTAAGTAAGTAAGTAAGTAAGTAAGTAAGTAAGTAAGTAAGTAAGTAAATTCTTTATTTAGCTTTCAGCTAGTTATAAACAAATATTTACAATTTAAACTTAAAACTATAGGTTACTTAAACCTAGATAATTACTAATCATATTTTTAAAAATACCTAGAGTTGGGGCATCTTTTATATTTTTAGGCAACGCATTAAAAAGACGAATCCCTTCCTGCAATAATGAGCCCATCAAAAAAGATTTTTTTGTGAAATCAATATTAAAATTGTCCATTGATCTGAGTGGACGTAAATGAAGTTCAGATCTTTTTACAAGTAGTGTACTAAGGTATTTCGGAGTTTTGTGATGTATCATCTTATATATTAGTATTAAATTCGACATTTTAATGCTTTGCTCAACTGTATAGACATTCAGCTGTTCATGCATTTCCCTGACCGAAGTGTAAATATTACAATTTAATATTATCCTTAAACATTTATTTTGTAACAGTTGCAATCTGTTGATGTTTTCTTTAGTAGCTGATAATAGTAATTCATTACAATAATTAAAATGTGGGCGTATTATTGTATTATAAATCAGAGATTTTGACCATTGCGACAAGTTACATGAAATCTTTCTAAAAAAAACAATTTTTTTACCTAATTTTTTACATAAGTAATTGGCATGATTATTAAAAGTTAATTGTTGGTCAATAATGACTCCTAAATATTTTATTTCCAGTACTTGTTCAATTGGTTCACCACCTATTTCTACTACTTGATCATGCGCATTAAGTTGTCTGCATTGTGCTTTCCATCCTAGGATCATATATTTTGTTTTTGCAGTATTTAATTTAAGCTTATTTACACACAGCCAGTTATACAAAATAGACAATTCTTCATTTAATATTTGAATTATTTCTTGACAATCTCTACCAGATACTGAAATGAGCGTGTCGTCCGCGAAAAAGCTAATAAATGATCTTTTTAATCGTTTATGAATGTCATTTACATAAATAATAAATAAAAGTGGACCCAACACACTTCCTTGCGGTATCCCGTAGTGGCTTTCTGTTTCACTAGATATATTATTTCCTATTTTAGTCTTATGATACCTATTAGACAAATACTCCCTAATTAAATTTAATGCTACCGAATTTACACCGTAATTTTGCAACTTTTTTAATAAAAAAATTTCTATTTATTGTTTCAAAAGCCCTTTTAAGGTCAATAAAAACACTAACAATAATATTATTTTCATTCATATCATTTCTCCATTTCGCACAAACAAATTGGAGAGCTGTTTCACAAGAATGTTGGTCTCTAAACCCTGACTGTCCCTCATACAAAATATTATTGTCTTCAAAATAAGACTTGAGCTGATCTCTTACTACAATTTCAATGATCTTATCTGCAGATGGTAATAAATTTATAGGCCTACAATCTTCTGGTCTTGTTGGACATGATATTTTGGCTATTGGCACAATTACACTAACTTTTAAATCACTGGGAAACGTACCCTTTACAAGGACCGTATTTACCAGATTAAGAAGAGGGTACCCGATAACACAAAATAACCCCTTCAATAGTGCAATACTTAAACATGCGTCACCTGAACTTTTATTTTTAAGATTGTTCACTATTTTTGTTAATTGATTAAAACTTATTTTTTTAAAAGCACCAAACTCACTGTTGATATTGACGTCCTCCATGGGTGAAATCCTCTTATCTTCAATGCTGTTTGCGATTTCCTGGATACTGTTTTTGTAAAAATTATTAAAGTACTATTATGTTCACTAAAAATAATTTTTTCAACATCTAACTTTTTTTTATTCTGACCTAGTAATTGTTTTATAGTTCTCCACATTTCTTTTCCATCATTTTTAGATTTATCTATTTTGTCCTCAAAATATGTCTTCTTCTCTTGTCTGACTATGGTCGTTACCTTATTTCTTTTAGTTTTATATAATTTCCAATCTTCTTCAATTTTTGTTATGGTAAATTTCCTATATGCTTCATCACGAACTTTTTGTGCTTGTTTTATTTTATTATTTACCCATGGTTTACTGTTACTCACCATTATTTCTAATGGGGCAATTTTTTCTATAGACTTTGTGGTATTATTGATAAAGTTCCTGTATAAAACATCGGTATCTGTTGAGGTCGTATCCCATGATGCTTCTATTAGATCCTCTGTAATTTTCTTGATTTTTTTCCTTATTTATTTTACGTACACAAGTCATTTCTTTTTCCGATCTATACACCATCCTTTTAATTCTACACCAGTTTATTTGTAAAAAATTTATTTAAAACACCTATTTATTTATAACACTATTATTCTAATTTATATATATCTCGAATGTCTGAACTTTTCACTATTTATATTCACTGTCCATATATAACTAACTGCGTTCTCCCACCAATATTTATATACAAATTTAAAATTTTGGCGAATGAGCTAGAAAGGTCACCAAATTCTTTAGAAACCACCAAATTTTCTAGAAACATTTATCCCGTCTTTTCTCGAACATTAATCGAAAACTCTTCCGCCATATTCGTCACATAGGTTTGGTCTTAGGGGTTTGATAATATAAAATAAGAACTGCATAAATTTGTAAGTCTCAGAGAATTAGAAAATGCTACCTACTCAAAAAAAAATATATTCTAGTTACAATGTTTTGAAATTTAATATTCATAGTAAATATAAATAATTGCGAGATAGAGATTTAAAAATAAATAACGTTTTCTAGTTCATTATTAATTAAATTATTTTGAGATAATAAAAACATATTTGTTTTCGTAACTGTAAATGTGCTTTTGGGGTACTTAAGGAAATTTGTATAAAAGATTGGTTTTTTTTGCTGGAAAACCTGAAATGTAAATAATATTTTTGTCATAGGGTAATCAAAAGACGTTGCCACTGCACAAGAAGAAAAAGAAGAAAAAAGAAGGAAACGAAGACAGAAGAAGAGGTCAACACCGTACTACCTTTGCTAGAGTCACCCTCAGCACCGTTCCAGGACTATCGCGAAGTCCAAATCGTGATAGTTATCAAAATCCAGGACCGTACCAAGGGATCCCAGAGTTCCACGATTCCACGATCCACGGCAGAGAATGGACCGAATTCCAGTACTTCAGAATCCAAGGCTACAAAGAGACTGCTACATCCAAATCCAAAATCAAGAGGCCAACTAGTACCACCAAGCTCTCAGAGCGCATGAAAAATATCGCCAAGGGAGCTTGACATGATGTTAGGTCCATTTTGAGTCTGTAGGAGCCGAATCCACAGCAGAAAGAAGATGGGGTCAAATGCAAAAAAAGGGACCAAAGAATTCATATGGAATGGACTAAGGTTCAATGAAAGAGGCCATTCCCAGTAATGAGTCAATAGGGGCCTACCAGTAGCAGCCGTGTACAGCAGCCACGTACCGTAGCAGTCTCACAGTAGCAAGCCAGGGAAGCAGTCCAAAGCCAGAGTCTATTGGAAAATGGATAGACTATCGCAGCAGAAAGAACCCGTTACCAGATTCAGCAGCCCAAGGACCAAACCAGATCGGGAAGGGACCATTCCAGGAAGGTCAAGGATCAGGGGATGATGAGAAATGACAGCCAGAGAGCAAAGGGTAGTTACGGCCAGCCAATTAAGAAGACCAAAGAAGACACAACTTGTGCAGTGAAGCAAGCGTGAGGTTATCATATTATTGTAAATTATTTTGAAAATTTTTGTAAATTATTTACATTAAGGGTTTTAAAAAGAATTGGACAAGTAGTTCAATTTTTTTTCTGTCGGGGGAATAATGTAATAATTGGCATTATTATTAATTGAAAAAATCTGAAGAATTTACCAAAAATTTCTAAATAAGTATTTAATGTTTAAATTAAATAATTAAAAAGACACGTATTAAAATGAAACAAACCTTTAGGTTATTATTCTACATTAAACGTGACATTTTTAAATACAACCAAATATCACGTAAATTTTAGTTTATATAAAGAGGAAACGGAGACAGAAAGAAAGTAGGACTGAGGTAAACTATCAGTCGGGTTCGGACTAAGGTCCAGAACTTTCGCCCCTTGGGCAAAAGTTCCCGTTTTGTATTGTAAAGTAAAGTGTAAGGTATAGTTTTGTGTACGATGTGAATTATATGTAAATATTTTAACTTAATTTTAAAGTGTTTTTGTTTAATATTAATTGATTGATTTATATATAAATGCCAATTTTACATTTTCGTCCCGAATTATATTTATCTTATGCATATCTTTATTACTATTAGTTATAGTGCTTTATTCCCTAAATGGAATTTCATTCATTTTTTTCTTAAGACTATTTGTCAAGTTTTATATTTATTGTTATTATACATTTGTTAACGTTTTAATACTTATTATTAATCTCTCCTCCCTTTCCAAACCAGCAAAATACTCCGAGCATTTGAGAAGCCTCGGCGTTTCTATTCCGTTAGGACTAAAAGAGTCTAAAACTAGTTGCCAAGAACCGCTCGACATGTTTTTTTGTATTTTATTATTTTTTCTTTATTATTTTCTTTTGCTACTGGCGAATGGATGTTCCTTCAGGACTCCAGGACCCTAGGGCTGGTGACAGGTGCTGCCTTTATCCCTTAATAGTATAAGACCCATCAGTAGTTGTAAATGGTCTTTAGGCGTTAGACGTTAGACGTTAGACGATGCACGGTTTCAACGCCGCACCACTGTGCCAGTCGGAGTTGGGGGTGTTTTTAATTTTTCCATTTTTAGATTTTTCAAATTTTTCGATTTTTTTATTTTTTCGATTTTTCGATTTTTCGATTTTTTGATTTTTCGATTTTTCGATTTTTCGATTTTTCGATATTTCGATTTTTCGATTTTTCGATTTTTCGATTTTTCGATTTTTCGATTTTTCGATTTTTCGATTTTTCGATTTTTCGATTTTTCGATTTTTCGATTTTTCGATTATTCGATTTTTCGATTTTTCGATTTTTCGATTTTTCGATTTTTCGATTTTTCGATTTTTCGATTTTTCGATTTTTCGATTTTTCGATTTTTCGATTTTTCGATTTTTCGATTTTTCGATTTTTCGATTTTTCGATTTTTCGATTTTTCGATTTTTCGATTTTTCGATTTTTCGATTTTTCGATTTTTCGATTTTTCGATTTTTCGATTTTTCGATTTTTCGATTTTTCGATTTTTCGATTTTTCGATTTTTCGATTTTTCGATTTTTCGATTTTTCGATTTTTCGATTTTTCGATTTTTCGATTTTTCGATTTTTCGATTTTTTGATTTTTTGATTTTTCGATTTTTCGATTTTTCGATTTTTCGATTTTTCGATTTTTCGATTTTTCGATTTTTCGATTTTTCGATTTTTCGATTTTTCGATTTTTCGATTTTTCGATTTTTCGATTTTTCGATTTTTCGATTTTTCGATTTTTCGATTTTTCGATTTTTCGATTTTTCGATTTTTCGATTTTTCGATTTTTCGATTTTTCGATTTTTCGATTTTTCGATTTTTCGATTTTTCGATTTTTCGATTTTTCGATTTTTCGATTTTTCGATTTTTCGATTTTTCGATTTTTCGATTTTTCGATTTTCTGATTTTTCGATTTTTCGATTTTTCGATTTTTCGATTTTTCGATTTTTCGATTTTTCGATTTTTCGATTTTTCGATTTTTCGATTTTTCGATTTTTCGATTTTTCGATTTTTCGATTTTTCGATTTTTCGATTTTTCGATTTTTCGATTTTTCGATTTTTCGATTTTTCGATTTTTCGATTTTTCGATTTTTCGATTTTTCGATTTTTCGATTTTTCGATTTTTCGATTTTTCGATTTTTCGATTTTTCGATTTTTCGATTTTTCGATTTTTCGATTTTTCGATTTTTCGATTTTTCGATTTTTCGATTTTTCGATTTTTCGATTTTTCGATTTTTCGATTTTTCGATTTTTCGATTTTTCGATTTTTCGATTTTTCGATTTTTCGATTTTTCGATTTTTCGATTTTTCGATTTTTCGATTTTTCGATTTTTCGATTTTTCGATTTTTCGATTTTTCGATTTTTATCTCCTAACATAAAAATTACATTTTGTTTTTTCTTTTATAATTTTTATATTCGTTTAGATATTTTTTTTATCAACAATGTATAAAATTTTCTAGACATACCTCCTATATAAACGACCGTTCCGAACTACCTAAAGAGATATACCCAAGCCACCGAAAAATCCAATTTCCAACAATGGGGTATGAAGAAAATCTTTGTCTAGATGTAACATACGCTTATGGTTATGTTAGTTGAAATCGCGGAATGGGGAATAAAGGAGGAGTTGTGTTACAGCTCTCCTGGGTCAATGAGCCATTTTGCCTTAATTTTCACTCAACCAGGTTACTGTTCGAGATAGAACACGAGAATCTGTTTAAAATGTCAATCTTGTTTATCTCTTTTATGCATACAAACGTACCTACCGTCGCTATCGCTGCTGAAAGAGCTTAATTTCATTTTTCCGTTACCGTTGGATATGTATACCTATTCTGAGAAACATAATTTGATGTCGTAAGATAAATATTACGTATGAAAAATATTGATTCATACGCAGAATAGTCATTATTAGGGCTTGGAAAATATGCACTTAAAAATGGTCTAAATATGTATTCATTTATGCGTTAACAATAAAACAAAATATGCTTTTAAATATGCAAAATAAAAAGACAGTCATTTTTGATATTTAATCACTAAATTCAGTAAAGCCAAACTGGAGTTATGAGCATTTTTCCAAATTAAAGTTTAACCTTCCCCCACCACTCTATTTCACAACTGACAAAAATTACACCTTGAGCGTTTTGGTTCAAAAAGCATTGAACATTAAAATAGTAATATTTATCAATATACCTTACTTGGTATTTTTTTGAGAAAATTACATTTTTATGTTTTGACGTCACAATTACGCCCCTAGCGGCCACCCTACAAACTTGAAAATAATTTCCAGCAATTTCTCTTGGCCGTTTTTATTAAAAATATTTTTCCCCCGAAGCTGTACTATTATTAGTTTCTGATCTACCTCTCTTAATGGAACACCCGGTACATCCCATTTTAAAAACCTGTCAATTTCGATTCCAAAATATCTACAACTATTTTTCTTCTATATTTCTAATTTATTATGATTTTGAGTTAAAGTAATTTTTTCAAATTTGGTATGTTTTTTTTTGTTATATATAATTTGTTTTTCGAAATTAATTGTTAAGGACATTAAGTCAAACTAATTTTTTATATTGAATAGATCTTTCTCGGCTTTTTCTTTTACCCCTAAAAAGAAACAAAGGACCCCGCACACCGCTTATGGAAAAGTGGCGACCTGTTAAATGTAATAAATTTTTGATATGTTGCAGTTCTCGACCTCCTAAGCAATAGTGTCCATGGGACCATTCAAATCCTATGACTGGTTTTTGAGAAATACCACTTAATTGATAACGCTTATTTCAGGAGAAAGCCAATCGATTATAATTTTTTGTGCCAAATCTTAGTGAGAGATCCTTTGGCATTCTACGAATATAAAAAGTGGTAAAAAATTATTTTCTTTTACAGGGTGAGCCACAAATAAGTAAGGACGTGTTTTTGATAAATACTTTTATTGTTCTAGAAGATGAAAATATTTACTAAACAATAAATTATTGCTATATTTATCATGTCTGATGATAATACAAAAAAAATTAGGTGCCATTTATACAGGGTGATTCGTAAATATTGACATAGGTCAATATTTTTATTTTTAAATGTTAATGTGAAACGCAGTATTTTTACGGGACTTTGGTATGTTTACGATATATAAAATTATGCAATTCATTGACTACAGGGTGATTTAATAAATATATTGATAGTTAATTTATCAAATGTGTCAAAAAAACAAGTTTTTTTAAGCACCCTATATTTTTTTATTAGTCCTGTAAAAGTATACATATTTTTTCATGGTGTATCATCCGTTCTGTAGCAGATATTTCCCAAAATAACAGCATTTTTCTATGATTCATTTTTGAGATACAGGGTGTTAAACTTAAGAAATACCACTTATTCGATAACGGTAATTTCAGGAGAAAGCTTATCGATTACAATTTTTTGTGCCAAATCTTATTGTTACATCTTTTAGCATTCTACGAATATAAAAAGAGGTAAAAAATTATTTTCCTCCACAGGGTGAGCTACAAATAAGTAAGGACGTGTTTTTAATCATTACTTTTATTGTTCTAAAAGGTAAAAATATTTCCAAAAAAATACATTATTGCTTTATTTATCATGTCTGATGATAATACAAAAGATATTAAGTGCCATTTGTACAGGGTGATTCGTAAATATCGACATGGGCCAATATATTTTTTTTATAAGTATTAATGTAAAACACAGTATGTTTACGGGACTTTTGTGTATTTATTATATGTATAATTATCTAATTCATTACCTACAGGGTGATTTAATAAATATATTGATAGTTAATTTAACGAATGTGGTAAAAAAACAATTTTTTAAGCATCTTATACTTTTTGATTAGTCCTTTAAAAGTAGACATATTTTTTTCACTGGCGTATCAATTATCCTATAGAAGATATTTTTTAAAATTGTAGCTGTTTTTTGATAGGTTTTTGAGATACAGGGCGCTAAACTTAAAAAATACTACTTACTTGATAACGGTTATTTCAGGAGAAGGCTAATTAATAATTTTTTGTGTGAAATCTTATTGTAACATCCCTTGGCATTCTACAAATATAAAAAGCTGTCAAAAATATTTTTTTTTACAGGTTGAGCCACAAATAAATAAGAACTTGTTTTTGATAATTATACTTTTACTCTTCTAGAAGTTGAAAATATTTACTGAAAAATAAATTATTGCTATATTTATCATGTCTGATGATAATACAGAAGATATTAGGTGCCAGTTCTACAGAGTGATTCGTAAATACAGTGCAACCTCGATAATCCGAACCCATGCTAATCCGAATTACGCTAATCCGAACGCAAATCGTGATGCGAGTTAGTCCGAACGGCGTCCTGTAATCCGAACGCTGACAGGAAAAGACCTGCATTACATTTACATACATAGATCTAAAATGTGTAAGAGGTGTTTTATTATATATTCGTTAATCCGAACAAGGTCTGACAATTAGGTGTTCGGATTAAAGAGGTTGCACTGTATAGTTTTACGTGACTTTTATGTACTTACCGATTTACCATATGCATAATTATCCAATTTATTTACTACAGAGTGATTTGATAAATATATTAATAGTTATTCTCACAATATAAAATTGCACTTAAAACTTGTAACATAGATAACTATATTAATTAAGTCACCCTGTATAAAATATAATTTAATTTTATTACCGCTGATGAAAGGAAATATGGCCTCTCGTCAACATTTTCATCCTGTGTATATCGTATGTATGTATGTAACGTGTTTTTTCTCATTCAAGCAATAAATCTTGTAATAATTTATTTTATTTTATAAGTATACGAGTAAATTTTCCCCAGAGAAACAATAAAAGACAATATCCAAAACATGTCATTCGATAGAACAACTATTAATATATTTAATAAATTACATACTTTATAGTGAATGAAAGCGATAGTTATAAATATGTTAATAATTCAATACTTACTTGTACAATAATATAACTATTGTAGATACATACACATACCTGTCACTTAAAAATATTGCGTATCACATTAAAACAAATTGGTCTACGTTGATCTTTACTAGTCAACCTCTATAATATGTTAAATAAAATATTTTGTTAGGTCATTAAAAACGAAAACTCTACCAATAATATATTTTTCGGGAAATATTTTCATCCCATAGACAGACCAATAAAATAAATTACCAAAAACATATCTTTTCCTATTTGCGACTCATTTTATGTGAACATATTTTTTTAACCCCTGCGTATATTCGTGGAATGCCAAAAAATTGCAATTGATTAGCTTTTTCCTGGAATAACAGGTAACAAAAAGTGGGTATTTCTTAAGTAAAATCCTGTATCTCAAAAACCTATCATATTAAAAAACTGTAATTTTTTGGAATTAATTTTCTACAAAATGGTTGATACACCATTAAAGAAACACCTTTATAGGACTAAAATTACAGGGTGATTAATCAAATTTTGTTGACACACTATTAATCTATCCATTTAATCACCAGGTAATCAATAAAAATTCATTAACAAAATCGGATCACTCTGTATAAATGGCACCTAAAATATTTTGTATTATCATTAGCAATGATAAATATAGCAATAACTATTTTACATATTTTCAACTTCTAAAACAATGAAAGTAATTATCATAAAAATTGTTCCTACTTATTTACGATTCACCCTGTAGAGACAAATATTTTTAAACTTCTGTGTATATTCGTAGAGTGTCAAATGATGTTAAAATAATAGAAGACACACAAAATTATAATTGTATAGCTTTTTTCTGTAGAAACTGGTAATAAAAAAATTGTAATTTTCTAAATTTAACCTATCAGAAAAAAGCTATAATTTTAAAAAATATCTTCTATGGGATAATTGATATGCCAGTGAAAAAAATATGTCTACTTTTAAAGGACTAATCAAAAAGTATAGGGTGCTTAAAAAGTTGATTTTTTGACACATTCGTTAAATTAACTATTAATATATTTATCAAATCACCCTGTAGTGAATGAATTGGATAATTATACATATGGTAAATACACAAAAGTCCCGTAAACATACTGTGTTTTACATTAATACTTATACAAAAATTATATTGGCCCATGTCGATATTTACGAATCACCCTGTATAAATGGCACTTAGTATCTTTTGTATTATCATCAGACATGATAAATAAAACAATAATGTATTTTTTAGGAAATATTTTTTCCTTTTAGAACAATAAAAGTAATTATCACAAACACGTCCTTACTTATTTGTAGCTCACCCTGTAAAAGAAAATAAATTTTCACCCCTTTTAATATTTGTAGAATACGAAAAGGTGTTACAATAAGATTTG
The DNA here is from genome assembly GCA_927349885.1 of Psylliodes chrysocephalus. Taxonomy (NCBI): domain Eukaryota; kingdom Metazoa; phylum Arthropoda; class Insecta; order Coleoptera; family Chrysomelidae; genus Psylliodes; species Psylliodes chrysocephalus. Next base: position 21,806,328 of record OV651817.1, read on the forward strand.
GCTTAAAAAATTATAATCGATCAGCTTTCTCCTGAAATAATCGTTATCAAATAAGTGGTATTTATTAAGTTTAACACCCTGTATCTCAAAAACCAATCATATATGAAAGCTGTTATTTTGGAAAATATCTGCTACAGGACGGATGATACTCCAGTGAAAAAAAATGTATACTTTTACAGGACTAATCAAAAAGTGTAGGGTACTTAAAAAAAATTGTATTTTGGACACATTCGATAAATTAACCATCAGTATATTTATTAAATCACCCTGTAGTCAATGAATTAAATAATTATACATAAGGTAACTAAACAAAAGTCCTGTAAAAATACTGCGTTTCACATTAATACTTAAACAATTAAAAATTGGCCTATGTCGATATTTACGAATCACCCTGTATAAATGGCACCTATTATCGTTTGTATTATTATCAAATATAATAAATATAGCAATAATTTATTTTTTAGTAAAAATATTTTTACCTTCTAGAAGAATAAAAGTATTTATCAAAAACATGTCCTTACTTATTTCTGGCCCACCCTGTAAAATTTATTAATTTTTGACCCCTTTTTACTTTCCTATCTGTATACAGATATAAGGAAAGTATAGGAATCATGATTTTTTTTGACCTCGAGTTTTCGACGGATTTTTACGTTTTGAGGTCCCCTGAATCCGTTTTGACTATTTTCGCGATGATATATGTGTGTGTGTGTGTGTGTGTGTGTGTGTGTGTGTGTGTGTGTGTGTGTGTGTGTGTGTGTGTGTGTGTGTGTGTGTGTGTGTGTGTGTGTGTGTGTGTGTGTGTGTGTGTGTGTGTGTGTGTGTGTGTGTGTGTGTGTGTGTGTGTGTGTGTGTGTGTGTGTGTGTGTGTGTGTGTGTGTGTGTGTGTGTGTGTGTGTGTGTGTGTGTGTGTGTGTGTGTGTGTGTGTGTGTGTGTGTGTGTGTGTGTGTGTGTGTGTGTGTGTGTGTGTGTGTGTGTGTGTGTGTGTGTGTGTGTGTGTGTGTGTGTGTGTGTGTGTGTGTGTGTGTGTGTGTGTGTGTGTGTGTGTGTGTGTGTGTGTGTGTGTGTGTGTGTGTGTGTGTGTGTGTGTGTGTGTGTGTGTGTGTGTGTGTGTGTGTGTGTGTGTGTGTGTGTGTGTGTGTGTGTGTGTGTGTGTGTGTGTGTGTGTGTGTGTGTGTGTGTGTGTGTGTGTGTGTGTGTGTGTGTGTGTGTGTGTGTGTGTGTGTGTGTGTGTGTGTGTGTGTGTGTGTGTGTGTGTGTGTGTGTGTGTGTGTGTGTGTGTGTGTGTGTGTGTGTGTGTGTGTGTGTGTGTGTGTGTGTGTGTGTGTGTGTGTGTGTGTGTGTGTGTGTGTGTGTGTGTGTGTGTGTGTGTGTGTGTGTGTGTGTGTGTGTGTGTGTGTGTGTGTGTGTGTGTGTGTGTGTGTGTGTGTGTGTGTGTGTGTGTGTGTGTGTGTGTGTGTGTGTGTGTGTGTGTGTGTGTGTGTGTGTGTGTGTGTGTGTGTGTGTGTGTGTGTGTGTGTGTGTGTGTGTGTGTGTGTGTGTGTGTGTGTGTGTGTGTGTGTGTGTGTGTGTGTGTGTGTGTGTGTGTGTGTGTGTGTGTGTGTGTGTGTGTGTGTGTGTGTGTGTGTGTGTGTGTGTGTGTGTGTGTGTGTGTGTGTGTGTGTGTGTGTGTGTGTGTGTGTGTGTGTGTGTGTGTGTGTGTGTGTGTGTGTGTGTGTGTGTGTGTGTGTGTGTGTGTGTGTGTGTGTGTGTGTGTGTGTGTGTGTGTGTGTGTGTGTGTGTGTGTGTGTGTGTGTGTGTGTGTGTGTGTGTGTGTGTGTGTGTGTGTGTGTGTGTGTGTGTGTGTGTGTGTGTGTGTGTGTGTGTGTGTGTGTGTGTGTGTGTGTGTGTGTGTGTGTGTGTGTGTGTGTGTGTGTGTGTGTGTGTGTGTGTGTGTGTGTGTGTGTGTGTGTGTGTGTGTGTGTGTGTGTGTGTGTGTGTGTGTGTGTGTGTGTGTGTGTGTGTGTGTGTGTGTGTGTGTGTGTGTGTGTGTGTGTGTGTGTGTGTGTGTGTGTGTGTGTGTGTGTGTGTGTGTGTGTGTGTGTGTGTGTGTGTGTGTGTGTGTGTGTGTGTGTGTGTGTGTGTGTGTGTGGGGGGGCGGGCGGGCGGGCGTGCGTGCGTGCGTGCGTGCGTGCGTGCGTGCGTGCGTGCGTGCGTGCGTGCGTGCGTGCGTGCGTGCGTGCGTGCGTGCGTGCGTGCGTGCGTGCGTGCGTGCGTGCGTGCGTGCGTGCGTGCGTGCGTGCGTGCGTGCGTGCGTGCGTGCGTGCGTGCGTGCGTGCGTGCGTGCGTGCGTGCGTGCGTGCGTGCGTGCGTGCGTGCGTGCGTGCGTGCGTGCGTGCGTGCGTGCGTGCGTGCGTGCGTGCGTGCGTGCGTGCGTGCGTGCGTGCGTGCGTGCGTGCGTGCGTGCGTGCGTGCGTGCGTGCGTGCGTGCGTGCGTGCGTGCGTGCGTGCGTACGTGCGTGCGTGCGTGCGTGCGTGCGTGCGTGCGTGCGTGCGTGCGTGCGTGCGTGCGTGCGTGCGTGCGTGCGTGCGTGCGTGCGTGCGTGCGTGCGTGCGTGCGTGCGTGCGTGCGTGCGTGTGTGTGTGTGTGTGTGTCGCATAACTCATGAACCGATACACAGAAAAACACCAAATTTCAAACTTAAGCTTTGTTCCAGTGTCCAATGTGCTGATTAGATTTTGGGCAGTGTCGGAACATCTGGGGGGGGGGTACTTTATGGGTGGTCATTTTTATATTTTATGGAATATATCGGTTATTTACGTTTGGGGAAGAAAATTCTTCAAATAAAAGTTACTTCTTATATTATTATCTAAAATTTTTGTTCTATACAAAATTTTCTTAAAATGGTCCGTATTCGAAAAAGGTTTTAGACCTCTACATAGTTGCGAAACGGCCCTGTTAGCTGTTACGGATGATATTTTAAGAGCCACTGATAAATATATGATTACTTTACTTATACTTTTGGATTACTCAAAAGCCTTTGATACATTGAATCATGAAATGTTAATAGCTATTTTACATTATGTTGGACTAGACGACCTTTCCTTAGATTTCTTCAAAAGCTATGTAACTAATCGTACCCAATGTGTTCAAATACAGGAAAATGTATCTACGCCTCTTAAGTTACCATCTGGAATAGCACAAGGGTCTATATTGGGACCACTACTATATACTGTATATACTTCTAATTTTAGAAAAGTTGTTACTAAAACCTCAATACATTTCTATGCTGATGATACTCAGATTTACTACTCCTTTAGACCCACTGATATTCAAGATGCTATTGAAACTGTAAATCATGATGTCTATAAAATTGTTGAGGAATCTAAAAGTCACTCTTTAAAACTAAATAGGGAAAAAACAAAGTTATTGTGTTTTGGGGGAGGAAGGAAGTACTCTGAGCTATTAAGTAGCATAGAAATTGATATTGATGGATACAGTATTACACCATCGGGAGAGGCAAAAAACCTCGGCCTTACTTTTGACACTGTTCTAAGATTTAGAAAACACGTTACCAACTGTATTAAAATAGGATACGCTAATCTGAAAATAATTTACGGCAATCGACATTATCTAGATAAAATAGTAAAGAAAAATCTTTGTGAGGCGTTAGTATTATCTAAACTTAATTTCTGTGATAGCGTATATGGTCCGAATATTGATAACCAGGATACACGAAAAATTCAAGTATTACAAAATTCTTGTGTCAGATTGATTTGTGGGATACGCCGCTGACAACCTATTTCCAATAAATTAAATCAATTATCCTGGTTGAACATGTATAATCGCAGGCAGCATCACTCCTTGTGTCTATTTCATAAAATAATAATAAATAAATGCCCATTATATTTGTTTAACAAAATAATATACCGTCATAACATACATAATCTTAATACAAGACATAGGTTCAGACTTAATATACCCTATCACAGAACCGAAACTTTCAAGCGTTCTTTCAGTTATCAAATAGGCAATGCATACAACTCCTTACCAGATTCACTTAAAACTCTACCAATGAGCACATTTAAGGTCAAAGTTCGTAATTTACTATTTTCTAAGCAATTATTACGTACCTAGGTTTTTTGTGTTTATTGTTATTTGTAGTTAGTAAATGCAATTCAGGCTTTTGGAAATTTATTTACTTTTATTTGCTTTTTCCATTTTTTGTTGTTTTTTTTTTTCAAGGTTAGGTTGAAAAACTGAGGGCGAGCTATGCTTATGTTTAGTATAACTCACTCAGCTGACACCTGGCCTTTTTTTCACAACATTATTAAATATGTATTTTTAGAATATTGTAAATATACTTTAATTTTGTTTTATGATGTGAAAATAAAGACCTTATTATTATTATTATTATTATTATTATTATTATTATTATTATTATTATTATTATTATTATTATTATTATTATTATTATTATTATTTGACAAAATGTAAAAAAATTATTTTTTATAAAAATTGTTTAAACAAAAGTTGTTTGTAATATTATTCTCTATAATTTTTATCCTATACATAATTTCTCTAAAATGGACCGTATTCGAGATATTTGAGAAAATGTGTAAATTTCGAAATTTGAAGAAAACTCAAAAACGGATAAAGAAAAAACCATTAAATTTTAAACTTAAGTTTTATTTCGGCCTGACGTAAAATGATTAGATTTTGGACAAAGTCGGAACATCTGGGGGGGGGTACTTTATGGGGGGCCGTTTTTATATTTTATGGAATATATCTGTTATTTGTTTGGAGAAAAAAAATTTTTAAATAAAAGTTATTTCTAATATTATTATCTATAATTTTTGTTTTATGTCAAAATTTCCTGAAATGGTCCGTATTCGAGAAATTTGACAAAATGTGCAAAATTCTGATTTTTATGAAAATTGTTGAAATAAAAGTTGTTTGCGATATCGATCTCTATAATTTTTGTTTTTACATGATTTTTCTATAATGGACCGTAATGGAAAAATTGTAGGAAAAGTGCTAAATTTAAATTTTTCAGTATTTTCATTTTCAATGAACATCTATAGAAAAATGTTTCGAGGTAGATGTATGTGGAAAATGTATATATTTATTTTATCCTCTAAACATTTATGGAGGTGCTGCAATAGGTTGTACAAAATAACCGGAAAATGCCTGTAATAACTAAATAGGAAAGTCATGTGTTGGACACATCAGATTTTTATATTAGTAGAATGCCAAAAGATGTTATAATATGATTTGGTACAAAAAATTATAATCTATCAGCTTTCTCCTGAAATAACAGCTATCAAATAAGTGTTATTTCTCAAGTTTAACACCCTGTATCTCAAAAATCAGTCATAGGATTTGAATGGTCCCATGAACACTATTGCTTAGGAGGTCGAGAACTGCAACATATCAAAAATGTATGACATTTAACAGGTCGCCACTTTTCCATAAGCGGTGTGCGGGATAAATTTGGATTTATCCCTTTTTTCCCGAAATCATCGGATTATTGCCTTTCTTTTTAGCTATTTTTGTAGGTCACTTGGACGAACCTAAACTGATAACAGCAAGCAGAAATCTAATATAAATTAAATAGGTTATTTAAAATTTTGTAAAAAACTGTATAATTTAGTACTTAGTGTAGATATTGCAGTCATACAGATTCCAATTTCGAAATACAGTGTGTTCGAAATTGGTGATGCATGTATTGCGATCTCCGAAATATTAGAGATAGAAAAACAGTTAAATGGGGAAAGTTTTAGACAATTCTGTTTATGCCGTTTAGTTTGAGATTTTTTCCCTTTTGGTTTAAAAAACTTAAATGACGGCATTTCCGAAAATACTCCGTATTTTCTTTATTTATGAAAATTTATAAAATCTGTAAAAACTTTCTTGGAGCAACTTTTTACGTAAAAAACGCATGTGTCGTCAGATTTTATTTGCAACGGTTCGGTTCCTTGGAACAATCATCAACTTTGTTTTTTTCATATGGGCGCCATATTGGATTTTTACTGTTTTGAAAAGCCCCTTTTTTTACCTTCCTAACGATGTATCACACTTAGTAAACAAAGTTAGGTCATGGGTTAAAAAACCAAAAATTATTATTTTGTTTTTAATTTAGCAACGTTGCCCTATAAAACACACTTAAGGAGATCCTATTACATTTAATCAAATTAATACCAAAATATCCTCATAATAGTTTATGCTTATGATAATATCACACTCTTACAATGTAACAAAAAATAACGTCAAAAAACCATAATTTTCGAAAAATACGTTAACGAAGTCAAATTATTATTCTTCAGAACAACCAAGCAAAAACATGAAATTATAAAATTCTTTTAATAAAAAAAATACCTTCACAGTTGTGACAGATTTATAATTCCTTGTCTTAAATCCAAAGCCTATTAGGGTATTAATGTATTGCGAGAAAATGTATTAAGTAGGTACATCAAATTATTTAAGTTTTTTGGTTATTCCAAATAATTAAATAATTTTTGGGTAATATGGCGCCCATATGAAAAAACAAAGTTGATGACTGTTCCAAGAAACCGAAACATTGCAAATAAAATCTGACAACACAGGCGTTCACTACGTAAAAAGTTCCTCCAAGAAATTTTTTTCAGATTTTAGAAATTTTCATACATTTTCGGAAATGAGCCATTTAAATTTTTTTCAAAATATCTCAAAAACCAAAAGAGAAAAAATCTCAAACTAAACGGCATTAAATTATAAACAGAATTGTCTAAAACTTTCCCCATTTAACCGTTTTTCTATCTCTAAAAATTTCGGAGATCGGAATACATGAATCACCTACATTTTCAAACAATTTTACTCCATTTTCCTTGATATCCAACTGCATCCATCATTTTAGATCTTCATCATTTTAGATCTTTTTTATTTAAAAAGTCGTAAAAACTGTAAAGGCAAGACAAATTTGGGAAATTTCCTGAAACAAACTCGTTTAAATGTATTTCGTGTCTCTGGATCTAAGAAGAAAACTGGAGGAAGCTAGTCATTAAAATTATTCTATTGTAGATGGTATGTAAATTTTGCCTGTTCAGTTCAGGAACGCCTTTAACTACACTTCGTAACTGAAATAAAAAAGGAACGTATCTAGTAGTCAAATTAACCGAAACTGCAAAGGAAAATTATATCTTATATTCATTATTTAAGATACAAGAATTGAACGTTTAATTTTTTTATAAATTTTACATCGTAAATTATTTGTATTAATTTTAAGATTTAATTTAGGAAAACTTTAATATTTCCAATAGGAAATTGTTACAATTTTTATCTAAATTTTTAATTCTTATTTTTAAATAAGTGATTGTTTTAATTAAAATAACAATTTATGTCAATTCGAACATAAAAGTTAATGGTTACTAAGGAAGATATTTTTTCTAAGATCACTATCCTAAGTAGGCTTTTGCACATAAAAATCTTACTAGAAAGTTAATTTGACATTATTGACGCATACGTCCCTCAAAGTAATTTTGGAACAAGCTTGTCTGTTTTCATTTGAATTAAATAAAAATACTAATCGGTATTTTAAAACAAAATGTAGACTAATCTAAAATATTTTTTCTAATTTTGACATATAAAGTGACATATTTTGCAATGATCTGCATTATGCAACCAGTTGCACAAAGTAGAATATGCAACTGATTACGAAAACTCGAAAAATCGAAAAATCGAAAAATCGAAAAATCGAAAAATCGAAAAATCGAAAAATCGAAAAATCGAAAAATCGAAAAATCGAAAAATCGAAAAATCGAAAAATCGAAAAATCGAAAAATCGAAAAATCGAAAATTCGAAAAATCGAAAAATCGAAAAATCGAAAAATCGAAAAATCGAAAAATCGAAAAATCGAAAAATCGAAAAATAGAAAAATAGAAAAATCGAAAAATCGAAAAATCGAAAAATCGAAAAATCGAAAAATCGAAAAATCGAAAAATCGAAAAATCGAAAAATCGAAAAATCGAAAAATCGAAAAATCGAAAAATCGAAAAATCGAAAAATCGAAAAATCGAAAAATCGGAAAATCGAAAAATCGAAAAATCGAAAAATCGAAAAATCGAAAAATCGAAAAATCGAAAAATCGAAAAATCAAAAAATCGAAAAATCGAAAAATCGAAAAATCGAAAAATCGAAAAATCGAAAAATCGAAAAATCGAAAAATCGAAAAATCGAAAAATCGAAAAATCAGAAAATCGAAAAATCGAAAAATCGAAAAATCGAAAAATCGAAAAATCGAAAAATCGAAAAATCGAAAAATCGAAAAATCGAAAAATCGAAAAATCGAAAAATCGAAAAATCGAAAAATCGAAAATTCGAAAAATCGAAAAATCGAAAAATCGAAAAATCGAAAAATCGAAAAATCGAAAAATCGAAAAATCGAAAAATCGAAAAATCGAAAAATCGAAAAATCGAAAAATCGAAAAATCGAAAAATCGAAAAATCGAAAAATCGAAAAATCGAATAATCGAATAATCGAAAAATCGAAAAATCGAAAAATCGAAAAATCGAAAAATCGAAAAATCGAAAAATCGAAAAATCGAAAAATCGAAAAATCGAAAAATCGAAAAATCGATAAATCGAAAAATCGAAAAATCGAATAATCGAAAAATCCAGTTGCATGAGAAACCTTTACATGCAGCAAAAATTACGGTTTGGTGCGGTTTATTGGACCGTATTTTTTTGAAGAGAACAATCGAACTGTAACCGTTATCTCGGAGCGATATTAAAAAATGTTACAAACATTTCTTACTGCCGAATTACGTAGATTGAGAGTTGAAGATCACGAAATATGGTTTCAATAGGATGGGGCAACTAGTCATACCGCTAGAATAGTTATGCAGTTTTTAAGGAATAAGTACCTGGCCAGCACGTTCTCCTGACTTAACGGCTCCAGATTGTTTCTTATGGGCGTATTTAAAGTCTAAAGTCCACACTGGATAAGCTAGAGAACAATATAACTGAGGAGAAATGAAGAATTGATGGAAGACTTCGAGGCGCAGTTATGAACCAAGTCCAAGAAAATATTGAAAAATATATAGAGATTAATAGTGAACATTTTAAAGTATAAATTTTAAAAAATAATAAACTGTTAAAAACTGCATTCAATGAGTAATATTTTTCAGGTTTTTATTTCTTTCTACAACAAAATTTCTAATCACTACAGTGTCGGACCCATAATATCTCTCTCTATTTCATTCGTTATGTGTTGAGTTCGGACATAAGAATTTCTGTCAATGAATAAGACCAAGCAAATTTATGTTATTACCGTTTAGTATTTTCTTCTTCGGAAACTTCGGCTACATATGTACACTTTTTTGGAAATGAATTGACTGACACTATAAGATTGGCATAAAATTAGTTAATTGAAAATAAAGTTTATTCTAAGTCAAGTTATTTTGTCTTAATAATCTAAAATATATTTTTTAAATTTGTAGATTTTCTTTAATGGGTCGTAGAAAAAATATACAGTACCACTCGATTGGATTGACCAACATATTCACTTTTTTTGCATAAACTACTATTTTGAGGTTAACTGTTGCCTATCATAGTCGCAAACCAAATGTAGTGCAAGCATGAAGTTCGGTTACCTTTTGCTACACAAAACCGCAGCTAACGCTAGATGTCACCAATAGTTCCGAAATAAAAGACGCTATTTCATTTTACAGGCTGTCAGTTTAGGACACTGCTTTTATATTGAAATTTAAAATTAAATTTTGATAAAAACCTCCAACTTTTTTCTGTGTTGCAGAGGAATTTTATCAAGAATACACCCCTGTCTGAGATTTCATTTTCAGAATATGGTAAAAAGACAGTTAAACACAATATACTCAATGACAAAGCACCGTTATATGCGCATATAATACAAGACAAGGTAATGGTAAAGAAAATTGGAAAATTTTTCACTCGATTTACTTATAAGCAATTGAATTTTTCCACATCCAGCACTCTCTTCGCCATAATGGTCAAATATTTGTATTCGGAAAGAAATCAGCTCATATAACAAAATGAACCTGTGCTTATTTATATTCCATTTTAAAAATGGTTTTGAAGTGAATTTAAAAGAAAAACTAAATGAAGATTTTCTATATACGTACAATATCTAAAACCTAAATACTGTGGCTTATTAATTTCCGGTTTGAAGGGTAGGATGAAACTTTGAGATGGAATTTCAAAGTTTGTGTCAGAGAAACTCAACGTGTAGTCAATCTGTGATGTAATATAAAGGACCGTTAGAAGTTTACGAGTAAGTGGAAGAACCAACCTTACTTCCCCAGACCACAGTTATTTCGTTTATATTATATTGCAGTTTAAAACATTTTTTTAATAAGGAAAAATTGGAAGAAACCAAAACCAAATTTTATTTAAATATAGTCCAGTTTTATATGTATTTTATTTAAAGTCATCCTACTTCATTTTTAAAAGGATTAACTTCTACTTTTTGTTTAGTGTAAAAGAAAATTGTTTTTATATACTTACGTAAATACACGGAAAAAAATGTGACTAGAAAATTTTACTACAATGTTGTAGTAGTAGACTTGTAGAAAAATACTTAACAATTTGTAGAAAATTTTACTACAATTTATAGTTAAAAACTATTAATTATTGTAGCAATTGAATTGTCGAATAAAATGCTACAACAATAGGAAAGAAGTCCACAATGTTTAGTATATTTTACTATTGTTTGTAGAAGTAGAAATTTATTACAATTATCGTAATTACTACTACTAACTTCTGTAAAAATTTGTACAAATATTAATAATTATCTCTACAAAAAATAGTAATACTTTAAATCCCTTCTTATGAAAAAAATTCAATTTTGTTCAAAAATATTCTATAATATTGTAGAAATTCTAAGTCATGTGAACAAAACAGAATTCTGCTATTGGCCAACGTTTTCTGACGTCGATCATAAATGGCCAGACAGTAGTAGCCGTTCGCCATGTTCACATAACAAAGCATGGTACATATACGAGTACCTATAACACATTATTATATTAAAAGCACCGATGCGTTTGAGAAAATTTTAATAATAAATTCTATTGGTGGTAAGTACATTTATTATTGTTTCTGAATAATTTACCTTTAGATAACTAATTTAAATAACCTTAGTAGATTAGTTAAAAAAAATAGTTGTGGCCAACGATCGAATGTTGTGCCCAACGATCGAATTTTGTGCCAAGCTCAATGATGTTTTTTTGTCTTAATTGTGACATACCTACTTCCTTATTTTTGTTAGTTATCTGACAGAGGGATCTATTCTGTAACAATTCCCTTTTATTTAACGGCCTTTAAAAATATTTTCTTCTTTACTTCTGTCATTATTTAAACGGATCTTTAAAATACATTAGAGGACTATCTTAAAGAAATCTGTTTAAATAATAACAGAAGTAAATTAACAAATACAAATATACTTTTAAAGGCCGCCAATATTTTTAAAGGCCGTTAAATATAAAGGAATTCTTACAGAATAGACCCCTTAGTCATTTAATATCCAAATCAGTATAAAGGTGATAAATATCTCCGTTTTAAGGGTATGAACAATTCATTGGTATTAATTTTTATTTCATATTTTTCAGGTGTAGAAAAGCCAACTGAGACTGAGGGCGCTATTATTACTGTTATTTATTACATAATGTAATTAAGACTTTGTATCTTTTATATTAAAACAATAAATTGAATATTTTACTAAGCAACATTTTTTTCTAGGTTATAATTATAATAATTATGGAATACTACTACAAATTTTATTAAAAATTACTACAATTTGTATGAATTTTTACTATTTATTGTGTAAAATTTTCGTATTTATTTTCATAAAACGCAATACATTTTTATTATAAATTCATACAATGAATAGCAAAAATTATAACAATTTGTAGAACAATTCTTATGATGCATTTGGATATTTTTACTAAATATTGTAGATAATAACTCTACAATACATTCTCCACAAATATTTGGAAATTTTTACTACAAATTGTCCCTGTCACTATATGTACTATTTATTGTAGAGAAAAAATCTATAATTGTAGAAATTTGTTCTACAATTTTTTTTTCGTGTATATACAAGGTGGCGCAAAATGAACGTTATGATTTAAATGCTTTGTAACTTTTTTATTTTTAAATAAATTTTCAACATTGTTCTATGAATGGGAAATAATTTTAGCCTAAGCGTGACAAACTACGTCTCGCAAATGTCGCCCATTTTCTGCATCACAAAGTCGTGCTCTTTCCAACACATGTCCATGACTTTTCGCAAGATCTCAGGTGTTATGGCACGGATTTCGTTGCGAATGTTATCCTTTAGTTTAGGGATGGTTTGTGGCTTATTAACGTAGACTTTTTCTTTCAAATAGCCTCAAAGAAAAAAGTATGGAGTGGTCAAATCCGGCGAGCGCGGCGGTTAATTAAAGTCGCTTCGGCGCGAAATAATATTATCACCGAAGATCTCCCGTAACAAAACCAGTGTGTCCCTTGCGGTATGAGCCGTGGCACCGTCTTGCTGAAACCATATTTGAAAACGGTTTGCCACAGCTTGTTACGGTTTAAAATCCATATGAATGTACTGGGATGCTTTTGCCACAAAAATAATACATATAGTATTGACATTTAACTTTTAATTTACTTTAATTTATTATTTAAGTATAATAGGAATAAAATCTATTAAAAGATCACTCCGTATACTCCGTTTTGGGTAGAAGTTTAATTTCTCATATTCTGTGAGTTAACTAGAATGAAAAGATACCTTTTATAAGTCCATTGTCAAATTGGAAATTGTAGAAGTTTAACCTTTTATCAAGTATTTCTTTCTTGTTTTGAAGATTTGTTCTGGTCCTCTGTAGATATATTTTCCATTGTTTTTCTTAATTAGTTTGTAGTTAAGTTCTAGGAGCCTAAAAGGGACAAAGAAACGTTTAGAATTCTATAAATGGTTTTAGGGTTCATTTTCTTTGTTTATTTACATTAATTATGACATTATGTAATTCAAATTTATTCAGGTAATTATCTAATTCATTACAAATAATTAAAACCCCAAATAATCTGGGTAATTTTGGAATTAGGTAGGTGATTGTGAGAAATTGGCTAATAATATTTTAAATTACCTGTCATATTTTATTATCATTTCCTGTGGAAGTCATTAATTTTGTTGGTGCATATCCTGCCTCCATTTTTCATTCTTCTAGTATCCCTTCATGGAACATGTGTTTTTGAAGATCTTTTTATAAGGATATAAGGTACTAGAAACGAAAAAACATTGGAAATTTATTTAGTATTGCTATTTGTTGGTATACTTAATCTCGCAAGAGGATTTTATTTTCAATTAGGCAAAAAGAACTTACTTCTAAAAAGGCCACATTTCAACTCAGGTACAGTAATTTCTCATTTATCACTTTTGTCTTTCCTTTATAAGATTGTATATATAAAGTAGTATTTTGTATTTTAGGCCTTTTTCTTTTCTGGCTATCGTAGTCATAGATAGTTTCATTTTTTTTCTTGTTCGATTAATTTACATTGGAACAGTTACGTGTAATTCCGGACATCACATTAATTTGAGGTAGTCTCAAGGACAGCTGTATTTGAGAATCTTACTGCTGGATAGTAGTAAACTATTGAGACACCATTTTCATCCCTTACTCACTGGAGTTACCTACAAACAAAGAAAAGGACGATATTTTAATTGGAGGTTAAGATAAGTGGACCTATTCATACCTTTGAATCCAGTAGGCTATTTTGTCAAGTAACCCTTCCAAAGAGGTCTTCGAATTCAACCCTTGCCTATGTAGGATAGTGTCAATCTCCAAGGTAGGAATTTTACTGATTATACCAACTCAAGTCTATCAGATAGAAGGTGTTATCACACAAAATATCTCCACCCTCAGTGTTTGGGAATATTTTGAAAATTGTATATATTAATAACCAGTTTAACCTTTTAGTTTGTATATATTAAAATCATTTATTTTGTAAGCCACCCAAGATAGATATCTATTTTAAACGGTACATAAGCTGTATATTAAATTCAAAGGACTTACCTATACAACCGAAATTATAGCTAGATATTAAATAAAACCTCAAGATTCTCCTTTAAATATCTGATAAACACGTTTTATTTATATACCATAACCCTTAAAAAATATTCTTCTTTTTCATTTGTGGTATACATAAGATAATTTACCCAGGTAATAATCGATTGCATCTTGGTACAATCGCCAAACGGTCTTAACCAAATCAGTCAATCAGCCAAATTCGAGGACAAAAGGAAAATTTACCTACGACCCTCTGTTTGCCTGAGCAGAGATAATTAATTCCCCATAATATATTGTTTTGCTCTGTAGGTCATAGCAAGCTGGCCTCAAAAAAATTTCCAACATGTTTCGGTAGTGGGCAGCATTGATGGTAACTGCAGCACCGACTTCATTCTCTAAGAAATATGGCTCAATGATCCTTTCGGACGATACACCGCACCAAACAGTACATTTAAGTGGGTGCAGCTCTAGCTGATGTACCACCCTTGGATTCTCCGTAGCCCAAATTCTGTTTTGCTTATTGACAAACCCATTTAAATGAAAATGGGTTTCATCGCTCATTATGAGATTGTGAATAAAATCGCGATTTTCTCTAGCTTTTCGCTGCAACGCAACAGCATAATCAAGCCGCTGTTGGTAGTCTGTCGGCCTTATTTCTTGCACCAGTTGGATTTTATAGGAAAACATGTGCAATGTGGCCAAAATTCACACTGTATTAGAAATACTTGTTCTAGGTTATGTCTATCTGAAATAGATTCCCTAAATTATTTAACATATTACCGCAGAACTTTAAAAATTTAAGTAATAATGCTTTTAAAAAACATTAAAAAAATATCTATTGAGACATTGTTTTTACTCTGTCAATGATTATGTAGCTCATTTTCGGTCTGTATAAGACATCTCACTGTCACTCTGCCTCATCACAATTTTAACCTTGATAAGTACCTAATAATTATTGTTTTTATTTACATTGTTCAAATTCTGGTACTCTAATAATTATTGTTTTATCTATATTGTTTAAATTCTGTTATCACCTATGACTTGCTATAAACATAATGATTTATGTAAAATAGTTAATAAATTTTTCTATTCTATCTATTCCCTACATTTTCCGCCAAAAATTAGACCTTGGAACTAAAACCATTTTTTTCCTATAAAAAGTACGGGGTCCTTTGTACGAACAACGCTCTGACATGTGATGTCCTCAACTGTGAATGGTGGGTGTGAATAATTTCGAAGTGGGATTATTCGCAGTGTCCTATGTTCAATATAAGGTTTGTATAATCTAAGGATTACGTCAAATTATTGAAATTCGTTTAGACGCCATTCAATACCTACTACCCTATCCACCATAGTTTAAAATAATATTAAAAAGTTATAGTGAATGTATATATATATACTCACAGTTGTGAAATCTGCTGCAGATTTTATCGCTCGTAAACTGTAAATTTTTATGTCGGTCTTTATGTTATCCTATATATGAGTCAAATTTTATATCCTTAAATAAATTATCGGTAACAAATGTTCCGCGAGCTCAGCAGTTTAAGACGTTAGAGTTTTGACTTTAACTATAACTCATTTCCCATTTTTATACAACGGCAACGGGTAATAGCTGAACATTGTAGGTGTTTATCATCTGAAAGTTATCTGCTTCAACGATAGCACGATATTTTAAACACTTTTTATAGTATATTCTTTTAATGGGAGGTTTAAGTACTAATCTGACCGTGTAAGCCACTGCCTAGACCTGTTTGTTAAAAAATGGAAAAGGCAGGTTCGGATTAACAAGAAATTAAATTGCTACAAATGTAGACAAGGTGAAACTACAGTTTTATATAAAACAATAATCAAGGACAAAGAAGTTATCATCAGAGATTAAAACACAATTATTGAATTGCTCAATGAAAAGATGAAAGAACTGGAGGAAAATAAAGAAACATTTTCAGATGCAGTCAATTTTAATAAAGACTACAACAAAATTAACAAACAAACAATATATACCACCTGTTATCATTTAACCTAAGAATACACAAAACTCTGAATCAATAATGAAAGAAATTAAAAATAACGTTCAGCCTAATACAATTAATGTATCTATTGACTCCATAAATACCCAAAACAACGGAAGTGTTGTAATCAAATGTGCAACCCACCAAGGCATGGAGAAGTTATTCGATGAATCCCAAACTAAACTTAGTTATAGTCCTGTTTTATAATCTATTTTTATGTATAAGAGAATAATAAAACAGCATTTCTAATGCAAAACTTAGTACGGTCATTTTAAATATTTTTACAGAATAATCTAAATATTTCCTAAAATTGTAATAAATGTACCTGAGCTATTACAAGTTTTGGGTCTTTTATTGGTCCTTTATAAACATAAGCTGTACAGAACAATAGAAAAAGGTTTGGACAGGCAAAAAGCCCTGTGTATTAAAGATTACATAGCCGTATCTTGAGATTATTTTCAATAAGTACCTATTTGCCAATTTCGTTTTTTTTGTGTCGTCGGCATCAACTGCTATGGTTATTAGCCTCGTGTTCTGTGTAGGCTTTGTTACTGTTTCCCAGCGCCACTTTAGGAACAGCACTGTTAATTAGAACCCATCAATGAATAGTCGAGTGGGGAATCCTACCAAGGCATCAGAATTAATTTTAAATAATTAAATTAAATGAAAAAATCCCGGCCAACGGTGGGATTCGAACCTGAGACCTTCCGATCTCAAAGTCATGACTCTAACCACTGAGCCAACCCACCCCATAAAATTTTAGTTTCAAGAATTTCTTACAGTAATCGAATTATAAGTAGATAAATACCTTCCCAACAAATTTCACCGAAAATTCCACACCTGTAATTTTGAACCAATCAAAATACGTGTTTTTGACAGATCACCATGGCCACGGAGGTATTTTAGTGGAAATTTTTTTCTCGTGGGGTACCCAACAGCGAATTATACTGGAAATTTTTTGACGTTTACAATAACAGACCATTTTTGACAGACTGGTTTTTATTTGTTCACATAATAGGTTTAGTTTTGATACATTTTAGTTACAATGCTAAGGTGTTTTCTATATTCTTCGGCCACTTCTTTTCTTCTTAATGGCGAAAATGCAGGACTTTGGATGCTTTGAATTATGTGTCTATATCTAATAAAATATATATAATATTTAGACACTAATTTATTCACCTTTTTCCCATTCAGCACTTTGAATTTTGCGTAGTTTAGGTGCAAATATTCGCGGACAATTTGGAACAAATTTTCGTTTTTCAAGTTGGAGCCACAATCCTCTATTAATCCGAGTAAGTAAGTCATGGTGCGATGATTGATCATTACATCAGACAATTTCACGCATATTTTGCATAGCGTATGATTTTTAAATCGATTCATTTTTAAACAAATAGGTAATTTTGTTGGTTTTACTTGCTGTGCAATATTCTTTATCGCAACAAAACGCGAGTTATTTAATGTTTTGAACTGTCAAAATACAATGATCACAGCCTCCTACGATTGATGCTTGCTGACGCTGGTTATGAATTTCATACCATTTTAAAGCGCTCATAACGCATGTTAGTAAAAACGCAGAAAAACAATTTTCTACCACTTGTAGTTATTCAAAACTTACGTAAAATTAAAGAATATACTATTTTCTATTTTCAAATGGTATTCCCATGCAACTACAATGAGTAGAAATAAGCAATTTGAAGGCCTAAATAATTGCAGCGAAACATTTTTTTACGTCGGGCCGCTTGACAACTTCAAAACTGAAATTATATTCGAGGTTAGGGTCTCACTTAGTTACCATGACAACTCAACAATCAAGGCGACAACACCTTTTATGTTTCACTGGTGACTTGGAGAAAATAATTTGCATTGTTGAGAAACGAAAAATAAATTTTAAAAATATTTAATTTTCAACCATAATTCGGCGTGGAATTTTCTTACCGAATACCACGCGAGGTCAAATTAATATCAGGAAATTTTTTTCTCGCTCATAAATATTTTTAGAAAATTTTCCTCGTCTGCGACTCGGGAAATTTTCAAAATATTCATGAGCTCGAAAAAATTTCCGGAAATAATTTGACCTCTAGTGGTATTACTAGTGAAAATGCAATCATAGGTTTTCCATTTAGTAAGGAGGTCCAAGTTGTGTATTTTTGACAGTTTACTAAATGTCGTTTAGTTGCAACTTGCAAGGTGCAGTGTGAATTCTAGTGTGATTATGGAAAATTTGGAAGGGGCGCGTAAACGATAAAAAATCGGTCCTTTAACAGTAAATGAAAAACATTAATATTTAATTGTTTTAAATCATTTACAGACAAACATTTGTGTAAAAATGTTGATGCCACAGTGGAATTAGTTAGTAGTACGCTTGGTGTTGGAAAATCTACCATTTACAGAGTTGTTAAAGAAGAGAAATCTGGCGAGTTTCAAACAGCACGTAAAGCTCAAGGAAAATCAAAAGTTCAATTAGACAATCTTTTGAAAGAAAGACTTTGGAAAAGAATTTTCGACAGTAGACAAAGTTCTTGCCACGGTTCGAGATGATAAGGATTACCCTGAAATGAGTAGAAGCACACTATGAAAACTTTTAAAAGAAATAGGTTTTCTATGGAAAAAGCATTCCAGAAAGTCTATTTTAACAGAAATAAGCGATATTGTAGTATGGAGAAGAAATTACCTAAGGACTATAAAAGAAATGAGAAACCAAAGAAGAAATATATTTTATTTAGATAAAACATGGATCAACGAGGGACATAAACCAAATAAATGTTGGCAAGATGAAACTGTTACAAGTCAAAGACAGGCTTTTTTGAAAAATTTATCTGCTGGTTTAAATCCACCATCAGGAAAGCGGCACAGACTAATAATAGTACACATCGGTAGTTCAAACGGTTTTGTTAAAGGTGGTTTATTGACTTTTGAATCTACTCGTACCGGAGATTACCATGAGGACATAAATGCTGATGTCTTTAAAGAGTGGTTCGAACAAATTATAGATCTTCTTTCTCAGAACTGTATAATAGTAATGGATAATGCAAGTTATCAATTGAGACTTATAGAAAAAATGCCCACAACCAAGTGGTTAAAAAAAGATTTACAGAATTGGCTAAATTTAAAGAATATTAAGTTCCATCCTGGTTCTGTGAGAAAAGAACTGTATCATTTGTGTTCCCTTCATAAAGAGAAATTCAGAAAATATGAAATTGCAAAAAATCGTGGGATGACGGTGGTTAGATCACCACCATATCATTGCGAAGTAAACCCGATTGAACTGATATGGGCACAGATAAAGGAAGAAGTTTCAAGAAAAAATAATTCTTTTAAAATGAGTGATGTTAAATAGTTGTTTTTGGAGGCTGTAAATAATGTGAAGCCTGAAAACTGGGAAAAGGCAGTAAATCATACGATTAAAGAAGAAGAGAAAATGTGGAAGTTGGACAATATTACTGATGAAATGATCGAGCCACTCATTGTAAATATTGGTTGCGACAGTTCATCTTCTGATTTCGATTCTGATTTGGATTTGTAGGTAAGAAGTAGTTTTTATATTAAAATTATTATTTATGAACGTAACGTTGTTTAAAAGTCAAAGTTTAAACCCTTATACCTACATATCCCATTTGACACAATGTTCTTAACATACCTTGTGGAAAAATAAAACATTTTAGAAAAAATTGCACTTTTTTACCTTCAGCTGTTTAGAAGTTATAAGCAGGTTAATTAGGTGAAAATATAAGTGTATACTCGAAGAATAACTTCAAAAAATATTTAAACTGTCTGCTAAAAGAAGTAGTACGCCTATGGATTACGAACGCTTTATTATTTTAATACTCTCTCATACATAAAAAGAGGATGAGCTAGAAGAGATTATAAGATCACAAAATGATATAAATTTTAAACATGATGATCATTTTAAAATAACTTACATAGAAGGAAATAAAATGAAAAATAAAACAAGACATCATATCATTTTCGCTGACTGTTCTGGTCGACTCTTTCAAAGTATTATGGATGCAGGAAGATTGTTTATTGGTTGAGAACGTTGCCCTGTGTTTGAAGATCTTTATGTGCGCCACTGCAAAGAATGTTTCGCATTTGATCATCGCAAGGATAACTGTGGAAATAGTGTGATCTGCATAATGTTAAAGGACAAAACGTGATAAAGGAGGGATCTTTTTTGGAATTTTATTGGAAAGTGTTAGATATGACATACAATGATCAGCTACAATGTATGCATCAGTTACAGATACTTTACCCTTGATAGTTTCAGAGCATATTACCAAGTCCAAAGCAGTAACACTTGTCGCTCTATACCGTGTCGGTTCATGAATTAACTGAGATTAATCGTAGCACTGTAAGATAGTATCAAACTACTTATAGCAACAACTACCAGGCACTGCATCGATATTAAAGTCTCCAAATAATATTATTTGGGTAAATTTTGGTGCAACGATACTAAGAGACATTTCAAAGTTTTACAGAAAGTTAGAAACTGTGTGGGAATGTGGTCTATAAAAAACCCCCAATGCATATTTCTTATCTAATATAAAGGAAACCCACAATTCTTCAGTTTTACTTAAATAAGGCCCCTTAATAATGTTGGCTTTAATGTTATTTTTAATGTAGATTAGTAATCCACCTCCTATACTTCCCCGATTTCTTCTGAATAGCCGATAAACAATTGTCGGGAATATTATTTGAAAGCCAGGTTTCCGTTACTCCAATAATATCATATTTGCAATAAACTAAATCTTTAAAAGCATTTAGATGCAATATAAGAGATCTAACATTAATATTAACTACACTTAAATACGACACAAAAAAAAAACAATGAGTTTAAAAATTACTATTGAACTACAAATAGAGAGCACATTGATGTAAACAATTGCACAATATACACAATATGACTGTTATTTTTTATGGATACCTCTATTAAGAGGAGTCCCTTTTCTCACTGACTTCTTAGGCGTTTTTGACTTTTATTTTATAATAATATTTTAATTACCTTAATATGTCTTAAATTTTCTTAATGTTATCTTTGTTTTTCTAATGTCTATCTAATATTGTTTTTACTTTATACCTAGATTGTGTCAGTTTATTAAAAGTGCCAACGCTCGAGTCCTATCATTATTTGCTAAATTAAATGTGTACTCTCTAATTTTCAATATTTTTATTGTATCTTATTAGTAAATAAAAAAAAACGGTACGTCCCAATAATAATATGAACAATTGATCAATATAAAATCTGTAGAAGGTCTTTACAAAAACATACCACATATTCCTTAGACCAAAATAAGTCGATTTAGAAGTTATAAGCAGGTTAATTAGGTGAAAATATAAGTGTTTACTCGAGGAATAACTTCAAAAAATATTTTAACTGTCTACTAAAAGAAGTGATACGCCTATGGATTACGAACGCTTTATTATTTTAATACTCTCTCATACATAAAAATAGACTATAATATGATACAGCATTTAAATTGGAACTTTAATTTAATATTTGGCAGCAGATCCATTTTTATAAAGAAATAACACTGTATTCACAAGTGTTTATAATATGAATTGAACAAAAAACAGATTTATGATTTATAACATTTTTTTCATAGCTTCATTGACAACGACAAAACTTTAAATTTGAATTTTATACGTATTATCAAGCATCTCTATTACAATTTGTTTTAAAAAATCATGAATGTGCAGTCTACGCAATAGGGTGTCTATAAAAGGTCTTTACAAAAACATACCACATATTCCTTAGACCAAAATAAGTCGATTTAAGTAAAATTACCTCAGTACAAAGTTGCTTCGTTTGGGCTCCAGAGGGCCTTGAAGTTACAATTATTAAATCGTTTTTCCCATATAAATTTAAAACAGCATATGCGATTTTGCTGAAATTTGGTATATTGGTAGAGTTTTATGTGGCAAAAAAATGGTATTAAAATTTTGTCCGATAATAATACATAGGCGTAGAACTTGATTTTTTAAATAATTGTACCTTTAAAAATTCTACGCCAATGGAAGAAAAGGAGTTTGAATATGAAATTTGGATTGCGCAACTCATTTACTTTAAAAAAGGTACTCTTGATAAGACTTGATTACTCTCATGGTTTTCGCTAAATTTTTGTTTTAATAATTTAGAGTGTATAGGTTTCACAAAAATATTTGTTTACAACATAATCAAAATAAAGATTTTACAAAAATTGTTCAAAATGTTCACCATTTTTACGCATACAAAGATTTATACGTCGAAGACAATTAAAATGTATCCTTTCCATAACTTCTTCATCACCTCTAAGATTGTTTATTGCATCTTGAATACGTTGCCAGAGTTGTTCCTCATTTACTACAGGTTCCCTGTAAACTGTGGATTTTAGATGTCCCCATAAAAAGTAACCCATCGGTGTTAGGTCTGGGGAACGTGGTGGCCAGTTTACAGGTGCGTCATTACCTCTGCCTATCCATTTGTGTGGATATTGTTCATTCAATTTGTTTCTAACGTTTAAAGAAAAATATGGTGAAGCTCCATCTTGCATAAACCACATATCTCTCCGAAGTTGGAGGGTTAAATCTTCTAACAATTCTGGCAACGTATTTTGTAGAAAATCCAAATAATTTTCTCGTTAATCTTCGTGGAAGTAAGACAGGCCCAACAATGAAATTACCAATTATTCCAGCCCACACATTAATTTTGAATTCGTGCTGAAAATGGTTTACCTTTATTGCATGCGAATTTTCAACGGCATAAACATGTTCATTATGCGTATTAGTTATACCTCTTCTTGTATAAATCCCGCTTCATCGGTAAAGAGAACCTTCTTGAAAAAGTTTGAATCTCTCTCTTTACATATTAACAATTTGACAGAAACCCAAACGAATTTGAGGATCATGGACTAATAATTCTTGTACTGGCTTCTTATGGTATGGATATAGCAATTGTTCTCTAAGCACTTTATGAACGACATCTTTACTTACCCCTTGTTCCCTTTCAATTCGTCTGGTGCCTAATTATGGAACTTCTTCAACACGTTCTAAAATATCTTCTGCACCTTCAGGAATCCTTACAAAACGTTCTCTTTCATTATCAACAGTATTGGGAGCAAAGGAAGCGGTCTCCCGAAGACGTCTCTCAACAGCAGCAGAAGTTAGGTGGCTAGGTACACGACGATTTGGAAACCTTTCAGAGTACACCCTGACACTCTCTCGAGCATTTTCTTCATAAAATCCTAATGTCAGTAACATATCGGTATATTCTGCATTGGTATATTGTACAGCCATATTAATAAACCACGCATTTGTTTTTTTAATTATTGAGTCAGATAGAACACTTTCAATCGTTAACAAGAGATTAGGTGTTAAAACTTGACAATATTTTTATTTGGATGAAACTATGGAAACCAGCAATAAATGTTTTTGTATACGTATTGCAGGCAAATAATTAATATTCCTCAAAAAATCGTACATGGCAAGAATCGAGTATTTTTGTTAAAAGTCTCGATTAGAGGTGTTGAAGAAGATAAGAAAAAAGTACATTTTTATGTTTTTTATCGTATACAATTTTGTCCGATAATAATACATAGGCGTAGAACTTGATTTTTTAAATAATTGCACCTTTAAAAATTCTACGCCAATGGCAGAAAAGGGGTTTGAGTATGAAATTTGGATTGGGTGCTCATTTACTACAAAAAAGTACCCTTGACAACACTCGATTTACTCTCATGGTTTTGACAAAGTTTGTATTTTAATAATTATTGTTTATGTTCTAAAATTACTAAAAGGCAAATTTCGTCAAAACCATGAGAGTAATCGAGTCTTATCGAGAGTACCTTTTTTAAAGTAAATGAGTTGCGCAATCTAAATTTTATACTCAAACTCCTTTTCTTTCATTGGCGTAGAATTTTTAAAGGTGCAATTATTTAAAAAATAAAGTTCTGTGCCTATGTATTATTATCAGACAAAATTTTAATACTATGTTTTTTTCCACATAAAACTCTACTAATTTACCAAATTTTAGCAAAATCGCGTATGCCGTTTTAAATTTATATGGGAAAAACGATTTAATAATTGTAACTTCAAGGCCCTCTGGAGCCCAAACGAAGCAACTTTGTACTGAGGTAATTTTACTTAAATCGACTTATTTTGGTCTAAGGAATATGTGGTATGTTTTTGTAAAGACCTTTTATAGACACCCTATTGCGTAGACTGCACATTCATGATTTTTTAAAACAAATTGTAATAGAGATGCTTGATAATACGTATAAAATTCAAATTTAAAGTTTTGTCGTTGTCAATGAAGCTATGAAAAAAATGTTATAAATCATAAATCTGTTTTTTGTTCAATTCATATTATAAACACTTGTGAATACAGTGTTATTTCTTTATAAAAATGGATCTGCTGCCAAATATTAAATTAAAGTTCCAATTTAAATGCTGTATCATATTATAGTCTATTTTTATGTATGAGAGAGTATTAAAATAATAAAGCGTTCGTAATCCATAGGCGTACCACTTCTTTTAGTAGACAGTTAAAATATTTTTTGAAGTTATTCCTCGAGTAAACACTTATATTTTCACCTAATTAACCTGCTTATAACTTCTAAAGAGCTGAAGGTAAAAAAGTGCAATTTTTTCTAAAATGTTTTATTTTTCTACAAGGTATGTTAAGAACATTGTGTCAAACGGGTTATGTAGGTATAAGGGTTTAAACTTTGACTTTTAAACAACGTTACGTTCATAAATAATAATTTTAATATAAAAACTACTTCTTGCCTACAAATCCAAATCAGAATCGAAATCAGAAGATGAACTGTCGCAACCAATATTTACAATGAGTGGCTCGATCATTTCATCAGTAATATTGTCCAACTTCCACATTTTTTCTTCTTCTTTAATCGTATGATTTACTGCCTTTTCCCAGTTTTCAGGCTTCACATTATTTACAGTCTCCAAAAACAACTGTTTAACATCACTCGTTTTAAAAGAATTATTTTTTCTTGAAACTTCTCCCTTTATCTGTGCCCATATCAGTTCAATCGGGTTTACTTCGCAATGATATGGTGGTGATCTAACCACCGTCATCCCACGATTTTTTGCAATTTCATCAATTTCATATTTTTTGAATTTCTCTTTATAAAGGAAACACAAATGATACAGAACCGGGATGGAACTTAATATTCTTTGAATTTAGCCAATTCTGTAAAACTTTTTTTAACCACTTGGTTGTGGGCATTTTTTCTATAAGTCTCAATTGATAACTTGTATCATCCATTACTATTATACAGTTCTGAGGAAGAAGATCTATAATTTGTTCGAACCACTCTTTAAAGACAGCAGCATTCATGTCCTCTTGGTAGTCACCGGTACGAGTAGATTCAAAAGTCAATAAACCACCTTTAACAAAACCGTTTGAACTACCGATGTGTACTATTATTTGTCTGCGCCCCTTTCCTGATGGTGGATTTAAACCAGTAGATAAATTATTTAAAAAAGCCTGTCTTCGACTTGTAACAGTTTCATCTTGCCAAAATTTATTTGGTTTATGTCCCTCGTTGATCCATGTTTTATCTAAATAAAATATATTTCTTCTTTGGTTTCTCATTTCTTTTATAGTCCATAGAAAACCTATTTTTTTTTTAAGTTTCCATAGTGTGCTTCGACTCATTTCAGGGTAATCCTCATCATCTCGAACCGTGGCAAGAACTTTGTCTATTGTCGGAAATTATTTTCTAAAGAAGAACGCATGCACCTTCCTTCGAAGTCTTTCTTTCAAAAGGTTTTTTAATTGAAATTTTGGTTTTCCTGGAGCTTTACGTGCTGTTTGAAACTCGCCAGATTTCTATTCTTTAACAACTCTGTAAATCGTAGATTTCCCAACACCAAGCGTACTATTAACTCATTCCAATGTGTCATCAACACTTTTACATAAATGTTTGTCTGTAAATGTTTTAAAACAATTAAACATTATTGTTTTTTCATTAACTGTTAAAGGACCGATTTTTTGTCGTTTACGCGGCCCTTCCAAATTTTCCATGATCACACTAGAATTCACACTGCACCTTGCAAGTTGCAACTAAACCACATTTAGTAAACTGTCAAGAATACAAAACTTGGACCTCCTTGCTAAATGGAAAACCTATAATCGCATTTTCGGTGAAATTTGTTGGGAAGGTATTTATCTACTTATAATTTGATTACTATGAGAAATTCTTCGAATTAAAATAAAACAAAATTGGCAAATAGGTACTTATTGAAAATAATCTTAAGATACGGCTATGTAATCTTTAATACACAGGGCTTTTGGCCTGTCCAAACCTTTTTTTATTGTTCTGTACAGCTTATGTTTATAAAGGATCAATAAAAGACTCAGAACTTGTAATAGCTCAGGTAGATTTATTACAATTTTAGAAAATATTTAGATTATTCTGTAAAAATATTTAAAATGACCGTACTAGGTTTTGCATTAGAAATGCTGTTTTATTAAAATTGTAGAGACAACACAAAATATTATTTTAAAAATTATCCTAAAAAAAGAGAGACTATTTTCTACAAATAAATTGTACGATGAATCGAACATACTAAACGTCAAATTACTCTTTGCTTATCAATGTATA
>OV651817.1:21837982-21882296 GCA_927349885.1 Psylliodes chrysocephalus
TATTATATAATTAGATTGATAAATAATAGTGTACCTACCTCGGCTAGCTATTCAATTTTTATTTTAATACATTTTTTATGTAGGGTGTCTGTGTAAGTTGGCTACATATGGAAAACTTTTTTTTATTAGTTTTATCAAAAAAAAATTATTTAGCATAAAGAGTTGTGGATGGTCTGAAACCTAAAATACATCACATTTTTGAGCCGTATACTAGGACAGTATATGGAAAACTTTTTTTTATTAATAATTTTATGAAAAAAATGTCCTCATAAAAAATTGTGCGTGATCTCAGACCTTAAAATACATCCATCATATATCAAATTGTATAAGTCGTATACGAGGTTTGTCAAAAATGAATGTACTTTACTCTTGGCCAAAAATATTTTTTTTGACAAATCGTATACGACTCATAAAAATTGATATCTAATGGGTGCATATAAGGTTTTAGACGTTTAGTTTATTTTTTAAACTAAATATATACGTTATTTGAATATTAATTATTTAACTATATTTTAATATTCTTTTTAAATGTTATTATGTAATTGTGGTTCAACCGAAAGTTAGATATTAAGATACATACACGTTTAATATAACGTTTCTTTAAATTACATAAAACTCGTAATAAAAACGTTATTGTATCGAAACACTTTGACGTTTTGTTTATATTTACCTAAAAATATTAATTATTCTACTTTATTGCAATCATATTTTTAAACATTTTCATTGATTATACTTGAAATATTAAGTTGGTTTATGTTTGTTATGTTGTAAATGGCCAAGATTTGAAAATTTTCTCATTTGTAAGAAGAGAAAGAAGATGGGTTATGTTATAGTCATTTTATTTTAAGTACTATAATTTTGTATTAGAGAAAACCATATATTCTAAATAATTGGAAGTTTGCGTTTGTTGTTTAATACATTTCTGAAATATCAGTATGTTATATTTCTGATTTATTATTATTATTTATAAAATATATGAAATATTACATTTACAGGATATTTTTACAATTTAGGAATGTTTTAGAAATGTTTTTGAGGCGTTTCGTAATATTTATATATTATTTTATCATATTCATGATTTCCATAAAATGGTCCGTATTCGAGAATTTTGACAAAAAGTGCAAAATTCGAATTTTAAAGAAAATTCTTCAAATAAAAGTTGCTTACAATGTAATTCTCTATAATTTTTGTTCCATACATTTCTCTAAAATAGACCGAATTCGGGAAATTTGACGTAAAGTGCAAAATTCGAATTTTTCTCATTTTCACTTATAATACCCCTAGTGACCAAATTATTTTCGGAAATATTTTAGAAATCGCCAATAATTTGAAAATGATCCCAATATCATGCTCTATATTTTTTATTCTACACATGATTTCTCTAAAATAAACCGTAATGGAAAAATCTTCAATTTGTTTACATCAACTAACTTTTCAATGCTCGCTATCTGTTAAAATCAAAGCTTATTCTGCGATGTCATTTATTTATCTTAAATTTTCGATAATGCATTGCTACCTGAATCAGATTGTAATCAGAATCAGGGTACATAAACTATGGTCAAATTTCATATCCCGTCGACGCCCGAGTTGCGAACTCACAGGTGCACAATTTTGGAGGGCGCCCGAGATGCGACGAATTCAGGTAGTTTTATATTACGCCCGAGTTGCGAACGCACGAGTTGAGAAAGTACCCGCATTTCTTACGGGCTTTCATGGGCAACTACAAATAGCAATTTGAGAAAGCATTTGCTCGCACTCCTTAAAGAAATCTCGTATCTGCTTGGTTAAAAAATAACAAGAGTTCTCAGTCTGCATCAATTAATATTCTATCACTACTTTTAAAAGATATAAGAAAATGTTTTACCCTATTAACCGTATCATAAATCGCGGTATCCTTTTTGAAATGAGAAGCTAATTTTTAATTTGCTTGGTTTTTAGTAACACCTGCAGATCGTGTCCTCAGATAAAATCGGAACAAATCGTAGTTAGCTGGAAGGTACAAGAAGACTATAAATTCGCCGAGATACCATAAATATGTCCGATCGTCGCGTCGAAGTCGCAAAAATTTAAGCCAGCTCGTGTAATTCTGTCCACAAGGGCGCTCCAGATTTGCTGATAATCCGGCATGCGAATGTACAGAGACTGATTTACACCCGGGATAAGGCTCAAATTGGAATAAAAAGAGAGGCTAAATCAATAAATGCATGCAGTTGTGGTGTATCTGCTGGATAAGCAAATTAGAATTAAAAGGAATCGATGTGGTTTAGCGCTTCCTGATAAATTGATGTAAAACTCAATTAATTTATAAAATAAAATAAAAGATCAGGCTTATACACAAATGGGCTACTGTCCTCAATTTTTGATATGTGGTAGTTGTCGACTTAGTCAGTCATGTGACTATTTTTTGATATACAGGTCGTTGAACTTTCAAATCGGCTATTTTTTAAAATAGTAATACTATAATTATAGATATTTTTTGAGAATAATGCTTTACTGATATCAAACAATATTTTCACTAGTAATACCACTAGAGGTCAAAAAAATTCCTGATATTAATTTGACCTCGCGTGGTATTCGGTAAGAAAATTCCACGCCGAATTATGGTTGAAAATTAAATATTTTTAAAATTTATTTTTCGTTTCTCAACAATGCAAATTATTTTCTCCAAGTCACCAGTGAAACATAAAAGGTGTCGCCTTGATTGTTGAGTTGTCATGGTAACTAAGTGAGACCCTAACCTCGAATATAATTTCAGTTTTGAAGTTGTCAAGCGGCCCGACGTAAAAAAATGTTTCGCTGCAATTATTTAGGCCTTCAAATTGATTATTTCTACTCATTGTAGTTGCATGGGAATACCATTTGAAAATAGAAAATAGTATATTCTTTAATTTTACGTAAGTTATGAATAACTACAAGTGGTAGAAAATTGTTTTTCTGCGTTTTTATTAACATGCGTTATGAGCGCTTTAAAATGGTATGAAATTCATAACCAGCGTCAGCAAGCATCAATCGTAGGAGGCTGTGATCATTGTATTTTGACAGTTCAAAACATTAAATAACTCGCGTTTTGTTGCGATAAAGAATATTGCACAGCAAGTAAAACCAACAAAATTACCTATTTGTTTGAAAATGAATCGATTTGAAAATCATACGCTATGCAAAATATGCGTGAAATTGTCTGATGTAATGATCAATCATTGCACCATGACTTACTTACTCGGATTAATAGAGGATTGTGGCTCCAACTTGAAAAACGAAAATTTGTTTTGAATTGTCCACGAATATTTGCACCTAAACTACGCAAAATTCAAAGTGTTGAATGTGAAAAAGGTGAATAAATTAGTGTCTAAATATTATATATATTTTATTAGACATAGACAAATAATTCAAAGCATCCAAAGTCCTGCATTTTCGCCATTAAGAAGAAAAGAAGTGGCCGAAGAATATAGAAAACACCTTAGCATTGTAACTAAAATGTATCAAAACTAAACCTATTATGTGAACAAATAAAAACCAGTCTGTCAAAAATGGTCTGTTATTGTAAACGTCAAAAAATTTCCAGTATAATTCGCTGTTGGGTACCCCACGAGAAAAAAATTTCCACTAAAATACCTCCGTTGCCATGGTGATCTGTCAAAAACACGTATTTTGATTGGTTCAAAATTACAGGTGTGGAATTTTCAGCATAACAAATTATTAATATTATTTTTTCTCCCTTTCAGGGTTGTTAATAAATTGGAATTACTACGGAATCAGTCAATTTATCAGGATTTAAATTTTTTTGTTTGAGTTGGATGACTTGTTACAGGTTTAAATCGATGAATTATAAATTAATACAATTACCATTGAATAGTTATGTTAAACATAATTAATTAGTTATTATTTAATTACTTAATAGTTAATTACTTACTTCAGGAAAAATCAAGAAGGATACATTTGTATTTTAACTGTTTATTGTTTAAAATAACCTAGTTCAGTGTTTACATTTATTTTGAACTACTTTAGTGACCTTTGAACTCTGCTCTTCTTCTTTTATTCTAGAGACATTTTACAACTAGGTATGCCTGTACCTTGCTAAAAGGCCTACTATGGTCAAATATTTTGGCATCACCAATATACTCCTAGGTCAGGAAATGTGTCTTTCTCACTCACTTTTTTTTTCTTCTTTGTTCTTGGTTGAAATTTGGGCCATGAGGTTTCTGTAAGTTTCGAACTTTATTTTTGTTCAACCTAAAAACAAATTAAGTTTAAGCTAACATCAAACAGATTAAGTATATATAACATTAATTTAAGTGGATTTACCCAGTTGGGGATAATTATACTTTTCTTAAAAGGGGCCGCATCTGATCTCCGGTAAGCATTCTTCATTTTCTTTGGTGTGAAAATCTTTCTATTATACAGGGTTGGGCATAATTGGCGGAACACCCGATTTGTGGCTCAATTATGGATTGTATTGAAAATTAACCCAAATAAAGTTTTTTGTATATTTTATGTACTATTTAATGACGCTTGGGGATTTTCATTATCTGTCATATTTATCAAGATATGACGTCATCGGATGACATTTTAAATAAATCACCCCATATTTATATTTTTTTTCAGATAGATCTTTTCTTTCTAAATCCATCAATATGGGGTTCGGGTGGTCTCTGATTTTCCTTATCATCAGAAAATAATAAAACAAAATGGTAAACGTTCTTTTAAATAATTAATGAATAACTATTCACAAAGTTGTCTGTGCCATCATAATGTACCAATATCAATTGTTTTGCCATGGTTTCACTTTTTGACATTAAAATGTAATATTGACATCTCGATATTAATCACTGAGTTTTATTAATACGATTATTGTACATCTCTGACAGAAATACCTACCAATGTTTTTGTGTTACTGTTTACTTGGTTTTTATAATATTATAAAAACTATTGTCACCTTTTATTAATCTGTAGATTTTAATTCATTCTGGTTTATGGAGACAATCAAACAAGTTGAGTTTAATTGCAAGTCAATTCATTTCACCCAAACTAGCCCAATACGCGAAAATAAATAACTCTTAGCATTTGATACTATTGAGAATTTTTATTAATTTAAACCATGGTTTAACTGAGTGAACGTGAAAGAATTACACTATTGATGATTATTGGGTTTGGAGACAGAAAGAGATCTCTGCAAGAAGCTTGTAATTTGTTCAATGAAACATTTCCTGACAGGATTTCCCCGATTTCTAAATCTAGAGTATCCAGAAATTTGAGCAAGTTTAATGAAACAGGAAGTGTGAAAAATAATCCCAGATCTGGACGGAAGAAGACAGCCACTGATGAAGAAAATGCACTTAATGTGGTTCTAAGTGTACAGGAAGAACCAAAAACTTCAGTTCCAAAGCTTGCGTTAGACAATAATATGAGCGAGAGATCTGTAAGGAGGATTCTGAAAGTCAATAAATTTCATCCCTATAAAGTGCAATTACACCAGGAATTGAATGAAGATGACCCAGATAGGCGAATGCAATTCTGCCAGGTAATGATGGATGCCATTAATGGAAATAATATGTTGATGAACAGCATTGTTTTTTCCGACGAATCAACATTTTGTCTCAATGGATTTGTAAATAAACATAATTGCCGGTATTGGTCTGATCATAATCCTCACTGGATGGAAGAAGGTCACACCCAATATCCACAAAAGTTAAATGTTTGGGCTGGTATAGTTAGAGGAAGAATTATTGGACCATTCTTCATGAGAGGAACTCTGAACGGTGATCGTTATTTGCAACTACTTCAAGAGCAGATAGTTCCAGAGTTAGTTCGTTTATATCCAAATCACAGAAATCACTTACAACTTTCTGATGAAATTTGGTTCCAGCAAGATGGTGCTTCACCTCATTTCGATGCTAGAGTGAGGCAGTACCTGAACACAATATTTCCACAGAGATGGGTGGGTCGAAGAGGACATATTGAGTGGCCGGCACGGTCACCGGATTTAACCCCACTGGATTTTTTTCTTTGGGGCCATTTGAAATCAGTAGTTTATAAGGACCTGCCACATTCGCTGGAAGAATTGGAATACAAAATAAGAATTGCTGTTCAAGAAATAACACCTGAAGTTTATCAAAATGCCTTAAGATCATTTGTTGATAGACTCGGATATTGTCAGGCAGTTGGAGGCTTTCACTTCGAACACTTACTTTGAGAGATTTGTAATACTTCGATTGATAATAATTATTATTTTTTATTAAATAAATGTTTACTTTCTATTTTGTTATGAACTCGGAGACCCTCAAACCTTACATTAATGGATTCAGAAAAAAAAGATCTATCTGAAAAAAAATATAAATATAGGGTGATTCATTTAAAATTTCATCCGATGACGTCATATCTTGATAAATATGACAGATAATGAAAATCCCCAAGCGTCATTAAATAGTACATAAAATATACAAAACACTTTATTTGGGTTAATTTTCAATACAATCCATAATTGAGCCACAAATCGGGTGTTCCGCCAATTATGCCCAACCCTGTATACATATTACTTTTAGGCCAATAAGTGTAGACATTAAGTCTCTACAATATCTAGCTTTGGTCATCTAGCTTCTAGTATTGTAACCTACGAAATGAACTTGGTGATTCCACCAAAATGTTTAAACTAAAAAAAAATTATTAAAGTATTAACTACAATTAAAAATGTTGTCTACTACGGTTACACAAGTTTCGGTTGTTCCGGTGTCAACCTTCGGGCCTTCGACGTCGCTCAGACGGCAGCTAGGGGGTGGATAGCTTACAATAATTCCGGAAATAGTAGACAAATAAATAGGCGCCAACTGGGTCTATATAGTGGCCAAACTATGATCCTATTTCCTCAAAAACCCAGTAAATGAGGAAAGAAATAAAAGACAAACCTCAACTTATGTTCCTTTATAAAGAAAAAAAATATTTACTAAATATACAAACTAATTACCTAATGGCTTAGGTGATCAAAAAAAAAATTGGAGGAAATTAAAGTGAAAATTTACACTGTATATGTATATGCATAACCCAAAATAAATTATTAAATCAAAATATGGCACGGTTCGTCGTTAGCTTGGTACCAGGCATGACGCTTGCGCAAATTATTAATTTCCACCTTACACAAAAAATAAAATATAAAATAATAGTTAACTTAAATATTGTGCATAACCGCACCTATACTACATCATATATTATAAACACTTATAATCCTTATAAGCTTAAAACCCTCTCCAAATTGGAAGGTGATATCTGCTTAACTTTTAGTTAAGACCAAACTACCCAAAAGAAAATTATTAAACCATGAAATTTTATAATTAAGTATAATTCATAAAACTAAATAAAAATATCAAAAAATAATAAAAATACAAAGATACACTAAAGGACTTCAGACACAGAGGTTATTTACTTAAACTCCCAGGTTGGAAGAGGTTACTTAATCTCTGCCCCCACACGGGTCTTCTGAGATTGCTTAACTTAATCGTTAAGTCTGGTGCATCTAATAATGAATAAATTGAATAAAGTAAAATTATGGCAGTAGCCCTTAATAACTGAAGAATTACAACTTAAACGTGGAAGCAGTCCAAGTGTTCTGCGACCCGAAGGATTACTACATCAGCATTAAGTGCTTAAATTAAGTAAAAGCTTGAAATATCAATCAATTAAACGATGTACTATTTGATAATACTTAAGTTATGAGTGAAATAACCCTAGAACATTCTGTGCTCAAAAGTATAAATAATGTTGAGAATACCTTGACAACATTCGGTTGAAAGTGAATGTATAGTTTAACAATGCACACATGAAACCTTCAATACAACGTATAAGAAAAACCTGATAGTAGGGTGTCTTCTTTCACAGCATTCCCATCTTCCTATCCAGAACGAGAATCATCATTGTAAATCTAGCTGCAAGTAAGCTAGGCGGCTAGCATACCAATGTTCTGTGTTCCCTCGATGAAACCGTTGAACTCCGGACGATATAACCCTCTGTGTACAACTGTTGAAATCCTGGGTCAACAACCCCCTTGGTGAAACTGTCGTCTAATCCTGGGCTAACAACCCCCTGGGTGACACTGTCGACGAATCTTGGGCTAACAAGCCCCTGGGTGGAACCCTTTTTCGTAAAGGGTTAACTTGGTAGCCTTCCAAGGATGAGAAACACGTGAGATGATCCACAGCACAACAATATTCCACACTCCAAATGCTGTGAACTTCCGATTATTGCGTTAAAATCCTATATTAGATATGGGCTGGACCAATGACCATAGGAATTTACCAATACACTAAAATTCCTCTCAAAATACGAAATGTCCATTTACCCACAATTAACCATGAAGTAGAATCTAAAATCCCCTTTAATTAGGGTAAGCCGATGGGGCTAAATATTAAGAAAATTCTATTTCGACACAAAAATCGTCTCCTCGTGATTCAACACCACTGACAGAAACAATACGTCCGCCGTCCAAAATGGCCGAAATCCCTTTTCGATAAATGTCAAGTGGGTTCAGAAATTCATCCTCAAGAATTCCCCACTATATAACTTAACAGACCATTTACGAAAGGTACCCTAAAAACTATATTTATATACAGTATAACTACATTTGGGAAACTGTTCCCGACAAAACTTAATAAACAGCGATCGCAAAAAAAATCCCTCACGACTTAAAATCGCTCATTGTGAAACTACCTTATCTCGGGTTCTGAGCCCGATATTGGAACGTACTACAAACATGACACTTGTCGGTGTTCTGTCGTCAAATGACGTTTATGTCATTCACTGTCATAATTAATAAACATTAATCCAATTCTGACAGCTATAAACAAAAATAAAGAAAATCTTTGTAGTGCTTCGTACTACATATTACTCTTCTCTCTGTCATAATTACGTTGATAGATAAATGTTATAACCTTAAACCAGTCATCTCCACTTTGTCATTTCGACGTTTTATTTTTGTTATGTGAATGGCACTTTAGAATGTTTCGTGGTGGCATGAGACTCAATCCTGTTTCCTGCCAATGTCATAGAATTTCAAAGTTGATGACATTGGAAGTCACATCTGTTTTTGATTTGTGGTGTAGTAGGTGGAAAAACAATGGAGTGTGTGGTGGATAGCTGTGGAAGAAAAAAAAGAAGGAACAGAACAGAAGAGACAAGAAACATCAACAAATTATTATTTTTTACATTTTTTCGAAGTAACATGTTCTTGACCTTTTTAATAAAAGAATTTTAAAAAAGAAATTTTAATTATATAGTTATTTTGATACAGAGAATACCTATATAATATTGGTGACCCCTCGATCAGAACACATAATTGTACGAGCAACGGAACGAGAAACAGTACGAGGAATTGTACGAGCAACGGTACGAGAAACGGTACGAGCAACAGTACAAGATACCCATCGGATTTCGGCGTAGAAGATAGAAATAAGAATCTCATCAGGTCCAGGTGATCAAGTCAGAAAATCAGATAGAACAACCACATCAGCAACATCTCTACGAGATATACTTCAAGGTTTTTGTTTTTTTTTGCCTGCTATACCGCAGGTCAAGGGCGAAATATTGCAAGAGGTGAGTTTTGAGTTACTACTTAATGTTTTGAAGTTGCCATTTGTGTTTGACAATAAAATGCCGAATAACGAAACAGAGTCAGAGACTGGTTGTGTCGAAAATTTAAATCACATTAAATTACCTCCTTTCTGGTCATCAAAACCTGAATTATGGTTCAAACAAATTGAAAGCCAATTTTTTATTCATAAAATTAATTCAGATAAAAGTAAATATCATCTCACTGTAGCAAACTTACCGATAGATATTTTTAGTGAAGTTATAGATGTAATTAATAATCCACCAAATTCAAACATGTATGAATCCCTAAAAGGAATAATAATTAACCGATTGACTTTATCAGAAGAGGCTCGTTTAGATAAGTTAATTTCTAGATCAGAACTAGGAGATAAACGTCCATCAAATTTCTTTAGAGAATTATTACAAATCTCTGGAGACAAAATTATTGATGAGAAATTACTAATTAAATTATGGCGGAGACGTTTACCTGCAGTTATTGATATAGCTTTAACAGCATCTGGGAAAGACGACGTGACTGAATTATTGAAACTTTCAGATAAAATTTGGGAATCTCAAAATTCAAAAATGAATATAAACGAAATTCAAGGTCCAAGTACACAAACTGACAATACATTTTTAGTTAAATTTATGACAGATTTTAACAATTCTTGTCAAACTTTATTAAAAACAATCCTTGACAAACAAATTAAATTAGAAAACGAGGTAAGCTCAATTAAACAAGAAAACTTGTCTTCTCACAGACGAAATGATAATCAGTGTCATTCTTGTCGTCACAGATCAAAAAGTAGGAACAGATATAATAACGATTCTGAGAAATTATTATGCTCATATCATAAACGTTTTAAATTGAAAGCATTTAAATGTAATGGCCCACCTTGTTTATTATATGATTCATTTAAAAATAAATCAAAAAACGAATAAGATCAACTATGAACTGTTTGGGAGAAGGAAACATATCTTCAAAAAGACTTTTTGTTTTTGACAAAATCAATAATTTAAATTTTTTAATTGATAGTGGAGCAGAAGTCAGTGTTTTACCAAAAAATATTTTCAAAGGTAATGATAAAGATAACAATTTTTTATTAACGTCAGCATCAGGCAATAAAATTTCTACTTTTGGGAAAAAACTATTAAAAATAGATTTAGGTTTACGTAGAGAATTTCTTTTCGTTTTTATTATTGCTGATATTTGCAAACCAATATTAGGTGCTGATTTTCTAACACATTTTGGATTGCTAGTTGATTTAAAAAATAAGAGAATTTTAGATAACGAAACTTCACTAAGCTCAAAAGGTAAAATTATGAATATAGACAAAGTAGATTTTCCCAAACTTTTTATAGTTGAAAATAAATATACGGAAATTTTTAAAAAATACACTAATATATTTTCATCACCTAATTTTCATTTACCAATTAAACATAACATAGAACATCATATTATTACAGATGGACATTTACCTTACTGTAGACCAAGACGTCTAGATACACAAAAATTTAATATTGCCAAAAAAGAATTTGATAATATGATAGAATTAGGTATATGCCGTCCTTCTTCGTCATGTGTGACATCACCGTTACACATGGTGCCTAAGAAAGATACAGCCGATTGGCGTCCTTGTGGCGATTATCGTTTCTTAAACAAATTAACAATCCCTGAAAGATACCCATTATCGTTAATATCCGATGTTAACATTAAAATCCATGGATGCACCATTTTTTCTAAAATAGATTTAGTGAGAGCATATCATCAAATTCCTGTCGCAAAAGAAGACATTTTTAAGACCGCCATTACTACTCCATTTGGAGCTTTTGAATTTTTAAGAATGCCTTTTGGATTAAGAAACGCAGGAAATACGTTTCAGAGATTTATCAATGAAGTAACTAGAGGTCTTGATTTTATTTACGTTTATTTAGATGACATTTTGATATTTAGTAAAAACGAAGAAGATCATTTTAAACAGCTGGACATTCTGTTTAATAGGTTAGATTCTTTTGGCGTAAATGTCAATCCTTCAAAATGCATGTTTGGCGTCAAAGAAATTAATTTTTTGGGTTACAATATCTCTGCTAAAGGAATGTTACCTACAGAGGAAAAAGTTAAAGCAATAAAAGATTATAAAAAACCAGCTACTCTTAAACAATTACAACGATTTATAGGTATGATAAATTTTTACCATAAATTTGTTCCTAAATTTGCTCAAATTATTTGCCCATTGCATGAATTTGTTGCTTATCTTAATAAAAATAAATTCAAAAATATAGAAAATTGGCCTGAGGAATACGAAAGAAGTTTTAATGAAGCCAAAGACGCGCTTATTAAAGCCTCTTTACTCGTACATCCACAAGAAGGTGCCGAACTATCGTTAACCACTGATGCCAGCAATTCATGCATAGGTGGTGTATTAGAACAAACTATAAATAATGTTAGGCAACCATTAGCTTATTTCTCTAAAAAACTTTCAAAATCACAAATCAATTATAGTGTATTCGATAAAGAACTATATGCGATTTACATGTCAATTAAACATTTTAGACATATGCTTGAAGCAATGGATTTCAAAGTTTTTACCGATCATAAACCAATTGAAAGAGCAATCCATTCAAAATCAGAAAAATCACCACGACAATTTCGTTATATCGAATATATTTTACAGTTCACTAACAAAATAATTTATGTTGGTAGCAAAAATGTAAGAGTGGCCGATTTTTTAAGTCGTATTGAAGAAGACGAAATCATAAATATCAATGCTAAAAAAGACGGAATTAAAGGCAATGATATTGCAAATTTTAATTTACATAAAATTATTTCAGAACAGAAAATAGACATAGAATTAGAGTTCTTATTAAAAAAACAGAATTCAAGTAATAAAAAAGGAAGAAAATTTTTCTTAAGCAATGTAGAGGTTGAAACCCCAAAATTGAATCTTTGGTGCGAAACTTCAAAGGAAAAGAGCAGACCATACATTCCTAAGAGTTTACGTTATAGTATTTTTTTAAAGTTACATAACATAGCTCATACTGGATGTAAGGCCACTGTTAAATTAATAAATTCTAGGTATTTTTGGCCAAGGATGAATAAAGAAATTTATTCATGGTCAAAATGTTGTATTAATTGTCAAAAGGCGAAAGTGCTTAGACACACAAAATCACCTCTAGGAAATTTTAAAATTCCAGAAGGAAGATTCCAACATATCCACGTAGACTTAGTGGGTCCTTTGAAACCTTCAAGAGGTCATAATTATTTATTTACTGTTATTGATAGATGTACTAGATGGGTAGAAGTTTATCCACTTAAGAACATCAGTTCAGAATCAGTAATCAAAGTTTTATTAAATCAGTATATAACACGCTTTGGTGTACCAGTGTATATTACTCATGACCAAGGCAGTCAATTTGAATCTAGTATGTTCAAAGATTTTAGTAAAAGGTTAGGATTTCAAAGTATCCATACAACTACTTACCATCCTCAAGCCAATGGGATGATAGAACGTTTTCATAGAACACTAAAGGCATCGTTATCTGCAAAATTAATTTCGAATAATTGGTATGATGAATTACCTTTAATATTATTAGGGCTAAGATCTGCTATAAAAGAGGACTTACAATGTTCTTCTGCAGAATTGGTATACGGCCAAACTTTACGTTTGCCTGGTGAATTTTTCACGTCTTCAAATGAAGAGATAGATACTCATTCAATATTAATTAATTTGAGAGAAAATTTCAACAAATTAAGACCAGCTCCAGTTCAGGAACACGGTATAAGGAAAACATTTGTTTCTCCAGAATTAGAAAACGCAGAATACGTTTTCTTAAAAGTTCAAGGCATTAAAGCCGCTTTAAAACCTTGCTACGAAGGTCCTTTTAAAGTTATTCGTAGATCTGATAAACTTTTTACAATTTTAAAAAATAATAACGAATTAGTTATCAATATTGATCAGTTAAAACCTGCATTTTTATTATCGGATAATAATGAATCTATAAAAGAAGTTAAGAAAGTTACATTTGCATTAAATTAAATAGTTCATTATTTTTAGTTGTTTCATAATTTATATGTTATTTTTTTTAAGAGGGGAAGTATTGTAGTGCTTCGTACTACATATTACTCTTCTCTCTGTCATAATTACGTTGATAGATAAATGTTATAACCTTAAACCAGTCATCTCCACTTTGTCATTTCGACGTTTTATTTTTGTTATGTGAATGGCACTTTAGAATGTTTCGTGGTGGCATGAGACTCAATCCTGTTTCCTGCCAATGTCATAGAATTTCAAAGTTGATGACATTGGAAGTCACATCTGTTTTTGATTTGTGGTGTAGTAGGTGGAAAAACAATGGAGTGTGTGGTGGATAGCTGTGGAAGAAAAAAAAGAAGGAACAGAACAGAAGAGACAAGAAACATCAACAAATTATTATTTTTTACATTTTTTCGAAGTAACATGTTCTTGACCTTTTTAATAAAAGAATTTTAAAAAAGAAATTTTAATTATATAGTTATTTTGATACAGAGAATACCTATAATCTTAAAGAATGGTATCGTAAATAATTAATTACCCAAAAGTGAGACTATAATACATAATATGTATAAATTTACAACGAAACTTGGTCTATTTTTAGGAGAACTACTATCCTTTTACTTAGTGGTGAGATGAAATAAATTGTAATAATGATGTCCGAAAGTTAGAATACAGGTGAAATTAGTTAATGACCAAAATAATAGTGATATCATCAATACGATTTTACCCTTTTTTTTTTCGTATGATTAACCAGGTAAGCCAAAACAATTTTATTAATTCGTGGGGCCAAAAATGAACGTTACAGTATTACCAGATATTATTTAGTGCTGCTCGTAGAGCCGATTACTACTTTCACTATAGAGCACCTCCTTAAGTCTCGTCCTCCGCAAATATGCGGAATATCTTAGTAACGGCAAAAGTAACAAACAAATGTCAATAATCAATGACTTCTCCCAACTTTTTAATTTATCTCAGTCCAACTTTATCTTTAATGATAATAATAGGCTATTAGATCTAGTCTTCTTTAATGATAAATGTCTAGTAGAAAAATCATTTGATCCATTTGTAGTGGAAGATAAACACCATCCTGCTCTGGACATCACTTGTTACTTGGAAGTAAAAACTAACCGTAAAAAGAATCTGGAATCGTCCTTTGAAAACTGTTATAATTTCAAAAAAGCCAATTTTCCACTTATGTACAATTTAATTTCCAGTATTGACTGGGCATTTTTAGAAGCCTTTAATAATGCAGAAGACGCTTGTACATACTTTTATGGAAAGTTATATAATATTCTTGATAAATGTTGTCCCAAATATTCCTGCAAGCATCAAAACAAATATCCAGCGTGGTTTAATAGAGAAATAATCAATCAGTTACGAGTTAAAACTAATATGTGGAAAAAATACAAACGAAAAAATGATTTAGAAGCCTTTGAAGACTTCAAACGCATAAGAGCTGCTTTAAAATTAGAAATAGACATTTCTTACAGAGCATATACTACAAAGACTGAAGAAGAGATATCTAGTAATCCAAGTAAATTTTGGGCATTTATAAATAGTAAGAAATCACAATCCAAATCCCCTCAAATAATGTCTTATGACAACAAATAACTAAAAACTCCATTAGATATTCTCAATGGATTTGCTGACTTCTTCAAACAGTCCTATATTACCTCTAGCCCGTTTATTGCTAATTCAAATTCACGACTCAATGTTCCGTTCCTTAATGTCAATTGTTTTACCGAAAAAGAGGTATATGAAGCTCTAAAGTCTATTAAACCTAAAAAGACAACTGGTCCAGACCATATTCCAGCTTTTATTTTAAAGGATTGTGCCTTTCAACTTGCTCCTCCTTTAGCCACCCTCATAAATATATGCCTCAAGACATCAACAGTTCCAGATATTTGGAAGACCTCAAAAGTATGTCCAGTTTTCAAAAAGGGGGATAAAAGAGATATAACCAATTATAGACCAATATCCATAATATGCAATTTCTCCAAAATATTTGAAATTTTATTGGAGAAAACCTTATATCATTATGCAAGTAAAACGCTATCAGTCAATCAACATGGGTTTATGAAAGGTCGCTCAACAGTTACCAACCTGGTTACCGTCACACAATACATTGCTGATTCCATTGATGAGCGCGCCCAGACTGATGTCATCTACACAGATTTCTCAAAGGCATTTGACAGACTAGACCACGGTATTCTTCTTGGAAAACTTACAGGGTTTGGGTTGTCCCCCCCCTTTGATAAATCTCTTTCAGTGTTATCTAGTAAATCGTACTCAGTTTGTACAGCTTAATGGGTTTAAGTCTGTCAAATTTGCAACAACATCTGGAGTTCCTCAGGGTTCCATTCTGGGCCCGTTACTATTTAATATTTTCATCAATGATATTTCGAGTGTAATTAAAGAGCAGTTTTTACTGTATGCAGATGATTTAAAATTATACAAGCGTGTGACAAGTATTGGCGACTGTGAACAACTTCATATGAACTTAAATCTAGTGGTTGAATGGTGTAATAATAATAAACTTGAACTTAATCCAATTAAATGTAAAGTTATGTCTTTTTCTCTAAAAACCGACCAAATAAAGTATAATTATTTAATAGATAATGTCTCACTTCAGCGACCAGATACTTTTACAGATCTTGGGGTAATTTTTGATCCCGGATTGACCGTTATATGTCACATAGATAAAATGATTGAAAAATCGTATCGTATGTATGGTTTTATAACTCGCTGCACCAGGGATTTCAAAGATGTAGCCACATTAAAAACGTTATATTACTCTCTTATAAGATCAAAGCTTGAGTATGCGTCTGTCGTCTGGAGTCCATTTTACCAACTTCACACGGATCGAATTGAAGCAGTTCAAAGGGGGTTTCTAAAATTACTGTGTTTAAAGGAGGACGGTGTTTATCCGCCAATCGGAATACCAAACCAAAATCTTCTTCAAAGATATCACTTTTTAAGCCTCATAAAAAGACGTAAATACCATTGTTATGTGTTAGGTTTCAAAATTGTTAACGGTTTAATTGATTCTCCTGAACTGTTGAGAAAAATTGATATCTGCATTCCGAGAATATCCTCTAGAAATTCTAACATATTTCACATATCTGTACCTCGCACAAATGTTCTAAAAAATTCTCCATTTCATACTATTAGCCGCGTTGTGAATAGTGTGAGTAGTGACATTGATATCTTCTCATGCAAACTCAGGGAAATAAAATGTCATTTCCTAACATAAAACAAAAAATTGTATTGTATTGTATTTTACCTACTAGCTGTTCACTAATTTTTGTATATTTTGTACCACTTGGTCTATATAATGTATGTGTTCTTTTATTCCTGCTCTGTAATTGGGATTGCCTGTAGAGCATTGTAATAAATAAATAAATAAATAAATAAATAAATAAATAAATAAATAAATAAATAAATAAATAAATAAATAAAGTACCACTCACGTGCAATATATATTGGATTGGTGGCTGCAACCCACTTCTTCCTTTACCAGCATTTGACTGTGAGCATTATAGCTGTTGTAGCTGTAGACGCCGCTAGGAACCGATGTCGCCAAGTAAAAGCTTTCCAATTGTATATTGATAGTCACATCCGAATAATAGCTGCCATATAACCTGCAAGAGAAATAACAACATTTAATTAAATAGTCATTATATTATATATT
The DNA here is from genome assembly GCA_927349885.1 of Psylliodes chrysocephalus. Lineage (NCBI taxonomy): Eukaryota > Metazoa > Arthropoda > Insecta > Coleoptera > Chrysomelidae > Psylliodes > Psylliodes chrysocephalus. The sequence continues at coordinate 21,855,281 of OV651817.1, forward strand.
TAAAACCTGTGAACCTTGGTAGTACTACAAAGGGGGATTTATTACCTATAGGTATTTGTTAAATACAATTGGGGTTTCTAATTATCACTATCTACATAACTACCTATTTATTGTATAAATTAAAGGAAAACAGTACTTACTCGTTGTTATTATTTGGTCACAGTTTCTCCTTAAAAATCCATGCCACTCTCCGGCTTACAGTGGCATTAAAACAGACCATCTCTAGTTTTGAGCTAGCTAGCAGCACACTTGTATATTTGAATTCTAATTCGCCTTCCGGATCAAAATTTTAAAATGGTAATAGACTTTTACACTTCGGCAGGTACAGTCAGTTTTTCTTACAATTCGACACATTTCTAGTACAACTGACTATTGCATTGTTGTGAAGATATTTTTTTTCTTTTATGTTTATTTGTTTTAGGTATTGTAACGTTCATTTTTGGCCCCACGAATTAATAACATTGTTTTGGCTTACCTGATTAATCATACGAAAAAAAAGGGTAAAATCGTATGGATGATATCACTATTATTTTGGTCATTAACCAATTTCACCTGTATTCTAACTTTTTGACATCATTATTACAATTTATTCCATCTCGCCACTAGTATAATACTTTGTACATTGGTCATATTTGCGGTATAGTGTTCACTGTTTTAATTTGTCAGACTCTCCTAAAAATAGACCAAGTTTCGTTGTAAATTTATATATATATTATGTATTATAGTCTCACCTTTGTTTAATTAATTATTTACGATGCCATTCTTTAAGATTTTCTTGTTTATTTTTGGTTAGGTTAATGTTTATTAATTGTGACAGTGAATGACATAAACGTCATTTGACGACAGAACACCGACAAGTGTCATGTTGGTGGGACGTTCCTATATCGGTTAGGTAAGGTAGTTTCACAATGAGCGATTTTAAGTCGTGAGGGATTTTGTTTTGCGATCGCTGTTGTGTTAATTTTTTGTCGGAAACAGTTTCCCAAATGTAGTTATACTGTATATAAATATAGTTTTTAGGGTACCTTTCGTAAATGGTCTCTTAAGTTATATAGTGGGGAATTCTTGAGGATGAATTTCTGAACCCACTTGACATTTATCGGAAAGGGATTTCGGCCATTTTGGACGGCTGACGTATTGTTTTTTTTCTGTCAGTGGGTGATTGAATCACAAGAAGGACGAATTTTGCGTCGAAGTAGAATTTTCTTAATATTTAGCCCCATCGGCTTACCCTAGTTAAAGGGGATTTTAGATTCTATTTCATGGTTAATTGTGGGTAAATGGACATTTCGTATTTTGAGGAATTTTAGTGTATTAGTAAATTCCTATGGTCATTGGTCCAGCCCATATCTATTATAGGATTTTAACGCAATAATTGGAAAATCACAGCATTTGGAGTGTGGAATATTGTTGTGCTGTGGATCTTCTCACGTGTTTCTCATCCTTGGAAGACTACCAAGTTAACCCTTTACGAAAAAGGTATGTTTTGTATATATTTGGTTATGTTACGCACCATGTGTCAATTTCTTTTATGTTATGGCATGGTGTAACAGAATTTTAATTATTTGAGCTCATAATACTGTTTATGACTCAATGTTGAGCCAATGTAATTTTTCTTCATCCTAGATGCTGAATAGTTTCTAGTTTATGTACTTTTTTGGGTAATCCTATAGTTCGGGATACTTGAGTCAATGTGTATTGACATTTTTCTTTGTAATATTTTAAGGGTTTCACCCAGGGGCCTGTTAGCCCAAGATTCGTCGACAATTTAACCCAGGGGGTTGTTAGCCCAGGATTCGACGACAGTTTGACCCAAGGGATTGTTGACCCAGGATTTCAACAGTTGTACACAGAGGGTTATATCGTCCGGAGTTCAACGGTTTCATCGTGGACTCATCGAGGGGACACAGAACATTGGTATGCTAGCCACCTAGTTTACTTGTAGCTAGATTTACAAGAATGTTTCTTGTTCTGGATAGGAAGATGGGAATGCTGTGAAAGAAGACACCCTACTATCAGGTTTTTCTTATACGTTATATTGAAGGTTTCATGCGTGCATTGTTAAATTATACATTCACTTTCAACCGAATGTTGTCAAGGTATTCTCAACATTATTTATACTTTTGAGCACAGAATGTTCTAGGGTTCTTCACTCATAACTTAAGTATTATCAAATGTTACATCGTTTAATTGATTAATATTTTAAAGTTTTACTTAATTTAAGCACTTAATGCTGATGTAGTAATCCTTCGGGTCGCAGAACACTTGGACTGCTTCCACGTTTAAGTTGTAATTCTTCAGTTATTAAGGGCTACTGCCATAATTTTACTTTATTCAATTTATTCATTATTAAATGGTCCAGACTTAACGATTAAGTTAAGCAATCTCAGAAGACCCGTGTGGGGGCAGAGATTAAGTAACCTCTTCCAATCTGGGAGTTTAAGTAAATAACCTCTGTGTCTGAAGTCCTTTATATGTTGTATTTTTATTATTTTTTTGATATTTTTATTTAGTTCTATGAATTATACTTAATTATAAAATTTCATGGTTTAATAATTTTCTTTTGGGTAGTTTGGTCTTAACCAAAAGTTAAGCAGATATCGCCTTCCAATTTGGAGAGGGTTATAAGATTATAAAGATTATAAGTTTACTGTTTTTATAATATATGAAGTAGTATAGGTACGGTGATGCACAATATTTAAGTTAACTATTATATTATATTTTTTTTATGTAAGGTGGAAATTAATGTTTTGCGCAAGCGTCATGCCTGGTACCAAGCTAACGACGAACCGTTCCATACTTTAATACATTTATTAATTTTTTTTGGGTTATGCATATACATACACTGTGTAAGTTTTTCCTTTTAATTTCCTCCAATTTTTTTTTATCTAAGCCATCAGGTAATTAGTTTGTATATTTACTAAATATTTTTTTTTTCTTTATAAAGGAACATAAGTTGAGGTTTGTCTTTTATTTCTTTCCTCATTTACTGGGTTTTTGGGGAAATAGGATCATAGTTTGGCCACTATATAGACCCAGTTGGCGCCTATTTATTTGTCTACTATTTCCGGAATTTTTGTAAGCTATCCACCCCCTAGCTGCCGTCTGAGCGACGTCGAAGGCCCGAAGGTTGACACCGGAACAACCGAAACTTGTGTAACCGTAGTAGACAACATTTTTAATTGTAGTTAATACTTTAATAATTTTTTTTTTTTTTTTTTTGTTTAAAAAATTTTGGTGGAATCACCAAGTTCATTTTGTAGGTTACAGTATGTCTCCAAGTTCTTCAAAACCAGACCCGTAGCTGAAATGACTATGGGAATTATGGTAATACTTTTTAGTTTGTGTATACTTTTATATTATTCTGCCAGTTAAAAATATTTTTTATTTTTTATCGTTTGGGTGTGTGACGTCAATGAAGAAGCCTACTTTCTTCTTTTTTCATACAAAGACGATGTCAGGTCTATTGCTGGATACTGGTTTGTCAGTCTGTATTGGCGTATCCCAGTACAGAAGGTACGTATCACCATTGTATATAGAACTAAAGGTCGATTCATAAACTCGACGTTTGTTTTGCCGATGCCGATGCCGTTGTAGTCCAATCATTATAGTAAGTTCACCTCGGAATTCGAGATACCCAGCTGTAAGTCTGTAAATACTTGTATATTGACACCCTAAAAGTTGTCTCAAAACCTACATATAGTAGGGTGTACGCATCTATTAAATTTCAAGGTCAAAGGTCACAAAAATCGGTTTTTTGCGCTTTTTTTGTAAATATCTCATTTCCTATGGGTTTTTTGCTATTTGTATTTATTATCAATATTGTAGAATACAAAATTCTCTACAAATTTTGTTTAAAAAAATTTTTCATACGGTGAACCGTTTTCGAGATAGATGACGGAGAGCCCGCGGTCACAGCATCACTTCAGGTCAACCGGTGCCTCCGGTCGAAAACGCGCCATATATAGTTGATGAAATATCGATAAATCAATGATTATAAATATTTGTCAATTTTTATTAACTATTATATTATATTTTATCATTTTTTTTCCTAACCTATCCACTTTTTATTTAGTATTAATTTATTTAACAACACTTACCTGCCCATGTAATTGCAAAATTGTTAATGAAAATATAGGAATTATATTTGAATTTTAACCTAATTATTATTAATAAATTCTTACATGATGAAAAAAAAAACAAATAAATTATCAATTAATCTTTTTATTAAAAAATTTCATTCAATACATTTATTTTTATTAAAAGTAAAAAAATGGAATAAAAGGTACAAAAACTACAATTTATAATTTTAATAATCTTCTTCCTCTTCATCGTCGTCTTCCGGCTGCTGGTAAATTTCAAACTGTTCTTCATTATCGTCTTCAACGACATTTCTCTCAAGTTCTTCCATGATTTCGGGGTCAAAGGTTCCATCTTCGTTAATGTCGCTCTGATATGGTAGAGCATTGAAACAAGCTTGCCCATTACATTGGCCACAAGCTAAAGAGCATTGCAAGCCCGCTTTCCTGCATCAGCATCGCGAACCACAACCACTCTTGCAGTTGCAGAAAATTGTATTTAGCAAATCTTCTGGAGCAGGTGGTAAAATTGTCATGATAGGCTCCAGAAAATCGTTTCGCATGGCCCAACTCCATACCTGGGGTTCCAAATCATGCCTTAACCAAGTTTGAACTTAATAATATACACGTTTGAAAGGTTGATGAGCAGCTGCTTTTGTGAATATTTGAAAGCTGCACAGGTTAATTAAGTTTTGTAGACTTGACGTAATGCATATAACGAAGATGATCGAGACTTTTCACAGATTTCGGAGCATTATAGACTGCCAATAAGATTTGAGTTCCATTCTCTAATAATCTCTGGGCCGAACAATTTTCTTTCTCAAATGCTGCAGCTAGTTCATTCAAATTTGTCAGTTTCTCAAAAACTTAAAAAAATGATTTTTTCCCTTTTTAAAAAGCGCAGAAGTTGTGTCACAGCCACTTAATGCGTGCAGAAATAAAATATGTGTTTTGGAATGAGGATAATTATCAAAACTTTTAGTCAAGTATATCCCCATTTTTACATTTCCTTTCCCAACTTTTTTAAAGAAAATGTCTTGTTCGTAAGACAGTGTACGCCCAATTAAAATGACAAGTAAATCAATATCTTGTCCTATTATAACTGCAGTTTTTTCAGAATTTGATTCTTCAATTGCAGTTTCAACAATAAGAACATCAGCATTATCTCTGGCTTGTTTAGTAGTAATATTTGCAGCTTGTAATTTTTCAATTAACATATTAATGAGCATATCTTTGTTATTTCGATTTGATAAGAATTTTTCTTGAGTAACTGGTACAACTATTGTTTCATCTTCTCTGCTGCTCCATAGCTTTTACGTTCTTACTGTAATCTGAATTTTTTAAACAAAATTTGTAGAGAATTTTGTATTCTACAATATTGATAATAAATACAAATAGCAAAAACCCATAAAAAATGAGATATTTACAAAAAAGCGCAAAAAAAACGATTTTTGTGACATTTGACCTTGAAATTTAATAGTTGCGTACACCCTACCATATGTAGGTTTTGAAATAACTTTTAGCGTGTCAATATACAAGTATTTACAGACTTACAGCTGGGTATCTCCAGTTCCGAGATTCTTACCTAATTTAAGCTTAAATGACTGCACTATTGGCCGTTACAGATTAAAAACAACATTGAAGTGCATAAGACCATTCATAGTTGCCGTTGACGGTGCCGTCTGCCGATGGGTCTGCTTTTGATGACGTTTAACATAAACGAATTTTATCTTTCGCTGGCGGCCGTTCGTAGCGACGTTCGTAGCCTAAGCAAAGAGCCAATCAAATCACTTTCAGCTTGTCACGTGATTTTTACGCATGACATTGGAGCGCTTTTTTATTTAATATTATTTGGCCTCCATCATATAGGGTACCACGACTACCACGCAGGGGATCGAATTTTTGTGCGCATGTCCACCGTAAGTGGAAATAGTATCAAAAAAACACCAAAACAGTCCATTTTAGTTACCGCATTAAATAAATTAAAACACAAAAAATAACGAATTTATCAAAAAGCACCACAAAAACCAAATATCAACACAATAAGTAAAATTATAGGTTATATATTTTCCAAAACACCAAAAAAAGAAGACGAGAACCGCAGCAACGTCAAGTTTATGAATAGGATGAATTTAAGGCTACGAACAGCAGTCGGCAATCGTCACCGGCATCGGCATTGGCAAAAGCAAACGTCAAGTTTATGAATCGACCTTAATAGTAGTCTCACCTTATGAAAGTTTCATTGGAGCGAAATGGATACTACCAATAGATGGCGCTAGTGAATATGGATAAGTCGATATTCGTTTGCAGTGGGCGGAGTTGAGGGTCCAGCAGAAATTTTTAAGAATGACTGAGACCGATCGATGGATTTCTATTTTTAGCTCTTGGATGAAATTTCATTCCCTCGTGTGATTCATTATTTGGGCTATTTTCTATCGTATGTTTGTTATTGTGCATTGTTAGTGCGTTTACGGCTGTCGGGTAGTAGGTATTATGAATGAGTTGTGTTTATGTTTTATTACTGAATTATTTTACTGTTAATAAAGGACAAGTTCCCAACATGAGTACCTACATGATTTATTTAAAAAAAATTAAATTATAGTTTAAATTAGTTTTTGAAAAGTGTCAAAAATGTTTACCGAATTCAGTAAAATGATACTAAAAATTAAAAAAATTATAGCCATTAATAATTTTTGAATTTTCAACTTTAACACCCTGGATTTCGAAAACGGGTATTTTTTTATTAGCATATTTCGTTTAATAGTTTAATTTTTAATTAAATAATCTTTAGTTGTACTATGTCCCATTCTTAATGATATATATTATGACATAAATTAGTTAACTATTAATTAATATTTTAAAATTAGAAATAAAAATGTGTGTATTTATATAACTGTTTTGAAATTAATAAAATAGAAAATATTCTTTTGTTTTTCTTTTCCTTTACAGGTTTTATTCGAATTAATTTAAAATAAATTATATAATATTAATAATAGCAATATTAATACATTTCTTAAGTGTTGAGAAAAATTGTATTTTTAATTCAAATACATATACCTATAGGTAGGTAGGTAAGGTACCTACCTAAGTACTTAGCATAAGTAATTATAAACAACAGGTTATTTCTTTAATCTGGTGCGTAACAATGTATTTAAAAAAACCCTTAAGATGGTTGGTAAATAATATAAATGAATTATTAATATTGAAGTAAACACAATGGGTTCTATAAGGATTATTGGTTGGGAATCGGCTCTAGGGGATAGGGCATTTAGGATCGAAATATTGAAACTAAACTTGGTACATAAAAATAAAAATCGCTTTAAAAAAATTCACCCCTCCCCACCCCTATCTGATATGGTGAGGGTGGCATCCCCAAAAAATTAAGTTAGAACTTTTTAAATAAAACAGTTGAAGTCTACGATTTTTTATACATAAAAACCCAAAATTAAAATTTTTTTTTGAACTTAAAAAATATTTTGACTTTAATCTTCATAGTTCGGATGTGGGGTTACAGAATAAAAATCTTATTTTTGACATATTTATAATATAAATGATTTGCAACATTTTTGTATAAAAATCTTACCACCACTATCCCCTAGAGGGAAATCTAGGGGGTGGCATCCCCAAAAAATCAATTTAGAATTTTTTAAAAAACAAATAAATTCTACGATTTTTTTTATATACAAACCCAAAATTTAAATTTTTTTTGATAAAATTTTTCCAAAATTTTTTTTTTGAACTTTCTGACAAATTTGATAAAAAAATTGAAATTTTGGGTTTGTATGTAAAAAAATCGTAGATTTTAACTGTTTTGTTAAAAAGTTCTAACTTGATTTTTTGGGGATGCCACCCCCACCATATCAAATAGGGGTGGGAAGGGGTGAATTTTTTATGGCAATTTTTATTTTTATGGGATAGTTCATCCATATACCAAGTTTGGTCTCAATATCTCGACCCTAAATGCCCTAGCCCCCAGAGCCGAACCCCAACCGGATTATTTTTGTTGGTATTTTCAATAATCCTGTTGATTAGGTGTGGAAAATATAAGTAATTTTTATGAATAATTCTTGTTATAGGTAGATTGAAGTGATTATTCTCAGGTGGTTCTTTACTGTTTCAATTAATTCCAAGCTAAACATTTTTTTCTTTAAATAATATAACTTAAACTAATTTTAAATTATTTTTTTAATTCCTTTATTATATTTAATATTATTTCTACTTTTTCTAACAATAATCAATTTAAGATATCTACTTTGATTGAGCCAAAATATTTGGTAGGGGAACTTTTTAATATTATATAAACATACTGTGTGTGAATTTGGCTAAGCAGTAACCTTTATTTCTAAAAACAGGAGGACAATGTTACTTGAAAAATGTATATTTAGAATTAATATTTACCACCATCAAATCCCAGACCTGGACACAAGTTTTTTTTTTTAGCAATACGGGAGAAGCAGAGGTGACATTTTCACAAATGAAATTAATTTCAACAAATTTATTTGAGATTATGTATAAAATTATTCATTATTAAAGACCTTTCATAACCACTATTGCATATTCAAAAAAAGCTTTAAATAAAAGTTTGTGGATATGACTGACTTTTTTTAAATATACCATAAAAACACGTATTCAGATTACACGGAATACAACACAAATAAACTTTTTTAAATGGGATACCCTCTGTTATTAAATTTCTGGGATATATATATATTTTTTTTCTAATTTCACAAATGTATATTATTGATAACCCTATCTTATACCGTCTGTTCTCGAGTAATTTAACGTTGATAATGCAAATATGAAAAAGTTAACATTATTAAATTAAAAGTTATTAAAATCACAACTATTATGTTTGATAATAAAATAATCCAAATATAGGTAGTTTACAGTGAGGAAGAAAACGTGTAAATATTTATAAGATATTTGACGTTTAATTAATCAGGAAAGAATAAAAATCATTCCGAAAATTGAATTAAATATATATGTATGCTATCCCTATTAAAAAATATTCATGTTAAATCCTGTGAAATATGCACGCCACTGATATGGTCATTTGATGACATTTTTACAAAATTTGGTCAATGTAAACATTATACAATAATAATTATGGCATAAAGGAAGGGTAATTTATAATGAATAACCCTGTTAGGTACAGTTCATCAAATTTCTAGAGGTGTTCGACGCCCAGACAGAGAACGCGCTACGTGTGACTAAGATAGCTATTGTACAGTCTGCTAAACAAGTTATTTTAAATAGTTTTTAATATTTTTAGGTAATTAAATTTTAAAAGTGTGGAATAGTTAAGGGATTAAATTGATCTGATTGGACTTTCTTAGAACGTTTTTAAAAGCAGCTAAAGATAGTATGTAGAGTTGAAAATAATTATTATGCCATAAAAGGTGTTTTGGAATTCCTTCAACCTTTTAAAATTGAGTCAGAAAATATAAATTTTATAGGATAGCGGAAAATACCTATAATTTTTTTGTAGGCCTTTGTAAATCGTGGAAATAGTTTATATTTTATTTCTACCTTATTAAGGAAAATGGTACCTATTATTAATAACGGTTGTTTCTGAAACATTACTAAAATTTTCGAAATTTTGTTTTTCTACAAAATAATAAACTATACTATTTAGAAAAAAATTTATTTCTCTTATAATTTTATAAAAAATAACAGGGGAATATTTACATTTCTTGATCTATTAAACAAAACGATAAATTATCTCGACGAATGATACCATGTTCTAGTACGGAAGCTAGCTTTACATTTTTGTTGGTGGTTTCATGGGTTTCATATCAATTTTTTGTAATTGTAGTTTACACGTACATATACCTCTTAACACTTGTTTGCTTTATTAAAAAAGTGTGTTGTGATTTACGTCAAAATAAGTCAAAAACAACTTGAAACCCCATATAAAATCAAAAAGGAGAAACGGAAAAAAATTGAGCCTGTAAATGAACACAACTCAGAAACAAAAATAGCTATCTAATAATAAAAAAATAAAATTTGATTCTTGTGCAGCTTTATCTATATCATTAACTGTTTTTGGTTTTTTAATGGTTTTTCTTGGTGATGAAAATTCCGATATCTCACGGTTATCGATTCTTTTTTTCTCTCCAGAAATGCGGACAACAGTGTTTTTAGATACTCCTGTGGCTGCAGCAACACGATCATTTACATTTTTAAATGGTATTGAAGGTGAATTAAAGTTTCCTTCTCTTCTCATAAACTCTATAACATTGGCTATTATTTCGCGACTGTTAATCACGCGGCCTCTTAATTTGCTATTAAACTCCATACTTAGGTTCTATTAAACTGTATTGAGCAAAAAACACAAACGAAAATAAAAGAAATGTTTTAGCGAAATTTACATCTGACATTTACGTCCGAATGAAATAGTGAAATACTTGATGCGTACTTTCATTGCGTAAATCCGTCTGGATGCCTGTCAGTAGTACTTTCTCTGTCTAGCCGTCGAAAGCCTCTAGAAATTTGATGAACTGTACCTAATAATTTTTTACATTGATTAAAGAAAAATCTAATTTCGTGTTTTCTTGTTGCAGACATTTTGCGAGACACTGTATATTCAAATCCAAAATGATGTATTTTCTTTTAACACATACCTAATACAAATTTATTAGCAAAATTTAAATACTTGTTATTTTCGGTATATTTCTCCTTTAGATACACACATTTTTAGTTTCATTGTCAAAAGATTTAAGTAAAATTACCGGACCTTATAATATTCTATTATAATTTGATGATCCCGAGTGGCCATAGCAAAAAGACGAAATTTGAGCATGAAGATTTAAATGTCATTAACGTAAAATTAATGTTTTGAAATTAATTTAAGTTTTACCAATTTAGAAAATAAAATTAATTAATAAAAAAAAGTGGCTACTCGTAGGTTTGAACTCGGAACCTTTCGATTCATAGACGAGTACTCTAAATATTCGTTATGGAGGTTTACGAGAAAGCTTTACTTTTTTACGCTGATAATCAGATTGCTTTTAGTTTCATTAAAATCTCAGTTTATTTTTAAATATAGACAAATATCTTGTGGAATGCTATTATTTATTGATTCTTCACAAGAATCACTAATTTTTAATTATATTTAATCTTAATAACTAAAAAACTATATATATTGACAATTAATTTGACGGAATTGTTACTTATAAAGTTCTAACATCTGACGTAGAGGGCGTATCTAACCAGTAAATAAATTCGTTAGTTCAATGATTGTACCAATAGATGTCGGGCGCGATTGCCTCCAATAACTTTTACATGGCGATTATCCTACTATAGTTCTTTATACAATGGTATCACTTTTTAGGACTGGGAGTGGAACATATTTAAAATATTGTTCAGCTTTCTCTTGAAAATTGCACATAATTGCCAGTTGGCCGTTAAGTTATGGCGCTTAAGGTATTCAGAAGGCGATAATACCGTGCATTCCAATACTATGTGCTCTATTGTTTCTGAGTGGCGACGACACATTCTGCAAAAGTCGTTATCGAGTCAAACTCCGTGGATAATTTGGATATGATTTCGTGTCGCGATAACGTTGTCTTGAATCGTCACCAAAAATCCCTCAGATTCAATTTTTGATTGCAAAAGTTGATTTGGATACTTTCCATGAAGGGGCTTCATCAGCCATTTACTTTTTAGTATGCTGAAATCAGGAAGTGCTGAACTTTCTTCTTTGAGTTTAACTGGAGAGTAGTTATCCAGTTGAGTTACAACTCGATAAAGTGTAGAAGTTAAGGATTTATCTCGCAAGTATTTTTTTGTTTATTTATTTGCTTTTGATAAAGTAATTTTATATCTAATAGTCCCTGGCATCCCATTTTTCGTGGAATATAGACCCTTTCTGTACAAGCTTTTGGATGCTGAATTAAATATTTTGTCACTTGCACACGAGTCGATCGATTAAGAGCCTCTAACTCCGTATTTGACACCCGATCACGCCATAGGAATATGAAATTGTAGAAATTGCCCATGCATTAATTGCTCTAAGTTTATTTTTTGCTGTTCATTCAGTACGCAGTATTTGTTTTGTTCTTTTTTAGAGTGTTTGTGTAAGATGTTTTCTGGTCTCTTTCTTATTAATTACAAGTTGTTGCTCAGACTCCAGGTATTTATAACTCGGGTTATTTAGGTATTTAATGTTCTCGATTTCGATGTTCTTGTACTCTTCAGGCTTTCCACGGTGTGTTACCAATTTTGCGCATTTATCAAGGCCGAATTTCATTTTAATGTCACTGCTTATCTTTTTGGGTTACTCAATTAGCCTCTCCTATTATTATTTTTGGTACATCTCGTATTTTAAACGGTAGGTACTATCTTTACGTGTCGAACCAAGGTAAAAAAAGTTTTACTTGTTTTTTTCTTTTTATTCTCCGAGAAATTTTCTGACCTAGTTGCATGTACCAAGAACTACTGCCTTCTGCATTTTAATGTATATTGATGATGGTACCTCTAACTTTTTTAGTGCTTCATAAAGATTTCGTGGTACTGCTCCTGTAGCAGATATAATTATAGGCAATATGTATACTGCTTTAACCTGCCCTAGCTGTTTCACTTCAAATGTAATTCGGCATATTTTCTAATTTTTTCAGCATATGGTGCTTGGATTTTGCCTGTATTTGGAATAGAAACGTCTATCAAGAACGCAATATTATTATCACAGTACAGCTAGTCGTCGTACAGTAAACACCCGTATTTAACTCGATCCCGTAAAGTTAAACTAAACTGGTATAGTGCAAATGACATAAAAAATAATAAAAAAAATTAAAATATGTTTATGTGAAATAGTTTACATTTGTTAAGATAAACGTGAAATCTTCTGAAAGTAACAATATATCGTTTTTGTTTCAATCCAGTGCATATACTTATAGTCCATGGGCAGACGAATCGAAAATGGCAACTAACAACTAGTTCCTAGAACAGATTTTGGAAGAGATCCAGAACGCTAAAAAATAAATAAAACATTCTATTGAAGCAGTTGAAATGCGGATCCTACTTAAACTTGAAACACTGAAAAATTGGATTAATGAAGTAGAAAACGAAAATAAAGTATTGAAGGACAGAATAGAAAACTTGGAAAAAACCAGTAAAAAGAACAATTTCATTTTATTCGGTGTAAACACATCTTCATCTGATAGAAGCATTTCTGTTTTTTGTGAAGTGATAAAAGATAAACTTGGCGTTCCGATAGCAGAAGAAAACGTAAGTGATCTTTACTCGTTAGGAAAATCTATTGGGGCTCCTTTGAAAATCGAGTTTGTATCAGTGATTAAAAAAAGTAAATCCTACAAAACTGTTATAAATTAAAAAACACAGGTCTAACAATTACTCAAGATCTTACCCAGAAAGAAAGGGAGGAAAACAAAATATTAAGGAAAAGTTTACAGCATTGCAGAAGTACATCTACGAAGAAAAGTTATATAAAAGGAAACAAACTATATGTAGGAAGTAAAATATACACCATAGAAGAACTAAAAGAAAACGATTATATCGCACAAGAACAAAAACCAAAAAGTGCTTCATCCACTCCCCATTCTAACATAGAGACACCCATTCGCAAAAAAACACAACAGAAATCTGAAGAAGCTGGTAATAAAAAAGAAGAGGATAAGACAAAAGAAGGTAAAGTCTTAATAAAGCAGAATAATAAAGTATCTACTGGACAATTTGTAAGAGAAAAATATAAGACTAGACACAACTCAAATTCCGATATTTTAAAATAAATTATTGTCGAATCAAGCCCTCATACTAATACATTTTATATCTTTATTGGATGTCGCTATATTAATTATTTTATTTTTATCTTGATTTTATCTGTTAATGTAGGTATTTCTTGTTTTTGTTCTCATTTCACTACTTTACAGACAACTTAAATATATTGTAAAACGTCCTATTATTTTTATAAAATCGATTGCTTTTATCATTAACTGAACATACTATTTAATTCTTGATTTTAATTTAATTGTTAATTATTGTAACTTGTTATAAATCACTACACTCATTAATAATTTAATTTTCGAAGATTGGAATGGATCAATACTTTTACGTGATTTTCAAATAAATTCAATTGAAACATACGATATAGATACATCACATGAATGTTCAGAGATTATAAATGTTGGCAAAAATATTTATAACTTTAAAATTTTACAGACTAACATAAGGAGTATCAACAAAAATTTTAAAGAATTTAAGATCTTTCTTCAAAATTTAAATTGTAATCTGGACTGTCTTATTCTTAATGAAACTAGATATGTAACAGATGAAAATTTGTTAAATATTCAGGGGTATAACATAAGTTGCTATAATCAAAATGACGGAGTTGTGGCATATATTAAAGCGGATTTAAAATTTGAATATTTCACTGTACATATATTTAATAATATTAATATTAGGATATTTCTAGAAAATAAAAAAACTATTTTAATTACTGCATTTTATAGGTCAGCAAATACCAATTTACAAGACTTTAACACTGGCTTGTCTAATTTTTTAAATCAACTTCAAAATAGGGCAGACGACAATTGTATTTTTTTGGGTGATATAAACATCGATCTTTTGAAACCTAATGATAACACCACAGCAGATTACTTGAATATATTAAACGAACATGGTTACTATTTTACGATAAATACAGCTACAAGAGTTTCTGGAAATAGTAGAACTTGTATAGACCATATTTTTCTTAAGGCTAATAATAATAATAATATTTATGATAATATAATTCCCATTGTATTAAAAACTAGAATTACTGACCATTTCTCCACGGTTCTTCAAATCGTATTTGATAATCAGAAAAAAATCACGGGTCACATCCTTAATTTATTGAATTCATTAATAAACAAAAAAATTGATAATATTTTTCAAGGCATATCCTGGGATTTCGTATTTAATTCAATGAATGCGGACACTGCAACCGATAACTTCATAAAAATACTAAAAAATTTCATTGGAGAGTGTACAGAAAAACGTAAATTTCGAAGAAAAAATGATAAAATGGCACCTTGAGTAACTAATAATTTATTAAAAGCAATCATTGAAAAAAAATAACATAGAGAAGTTCAAAAACAACCCCATAATGAAGAATTGTATAAAAATTATAAAAAAATAAGAAATAAAAATCATGCTTTAATAAAAAAAACCAAATGTAATTTCTACAGTAAAAAAATCGATGGTAATAAAAATAGTTCAAAAAATCTTTGGGAAGTCATTAAAGAAATAGGTAAAACAAAACAAAATAAACATCCTATAGAAAAACTTAAGAAAGCAAGTTCAGGGGAAATATTAACTAAAACTATTGATATAGCTAATGAATTTAATAATATTTTCGTCGACACTGGAAAAAAATTGGCAAATTCTATAAAACAAGATCCAAACTTCAACCCTAAAAAACATACTCTCTCAAATTCATTTGTTTTCGAGCCCATCGATATATCTGAAGTAAAACTTGCTATTAGTAAATTAAAAAATAAAAAAGGGGTCGGTTTAGATAATTTGAAGGGTGAAGTGATTAAAAAAGTGACACCTTACATAATGGAACCACTCAAATACATATTGAACAAAAGTATAGTTGATGGTGTTTACCCAGACCCTTTTAAATATTCGGTTGTTACTCCGTTATATAAAAAAGGAGATGTTACTGAACCCTCTAATTATCGACCGATATCATTAGTAACAAATTTATCCAAAATTTTTGAAAAACTTATAAAAAAACGATTAGATATCTATTTAAATAAATATAAAATCCTTTCCAATAATCAGTATGGTTTCCGAAAACAAAGATCAACTGAAGATGATATATTAACACTAACATCTAAAATTACAGAATCTTTAAATTCTACCCGTCCAAGTTTGTGTATATTTATAGATTTGTCAAAGGCATTTGACAGCGTAAGCCATCAACTTCTTTTACAATCCTTGCAAGATACCGGAATTAGAATAAATACCCTAAATTTATTCGAAAGTTATTTAAGCAACCGATTCCAGATTGTAAGAATAGGTGATGCGCTCAGTGTGCCAAAACAAATAGAATTTGGTGTACCCCAGGGGTCGGTACTAGGACCTACGCTCTTTAATATTTATATTAACGAGTTGTTTTCATTAGAAACCAAAGGTAACATTATAGGATTTGCGGATGACACGACCATCTACTACGATGATGAAGACTGGTATTCTTTGAAAAATAAAGTGGAGCAGGATTTTACTCTTATTCTAAAGTGGTTACAATCAAAATTTCTAACAGTTAATGTAGAAAAAACTAATTACTTATCGTTTAGCTGCAACTTCGCTAGTATTCCTCACTTTAATCAAATAAAAATTAATATTAACACTGAAATATTTACCATTTTACCTAAAACACAAATTAAATATCTAGTGTAACGTGTATACTCCTCGAGCCGTCCCTAAGTAGTGTTGTACAGATGCGCCACCCACTGGAAAAACCGAAAACTAGGGGGGAGAGAGAGAAAATCGACACAACTGTCATGGTGTGAACAACAGAAGTTAACTGACATTTTTTCCCAAAGTTAATTTATCATTGTTTTCTCAAATTGTTTTGTTCTTTTAAGTTAGTCATTCAGTTAGTAATATTATGTAACGGTATTGCTTATTAAATTCACAGTTAGTGCAATTCAGTGCCGTTTTCCTTCACAATACCTGGCTGCCGCCTACATCCCGCCAAATCCCACAAATCACCGTCTGTAATCACGCAGAACCCTAAACCCACCTTACACTAGGAATTATTATTGATTTTCATCTGAGATGGGATATACATATTTCACATAATGTAAATAAACTGAGAACGATTTTATATAGATTTAGGTTTATAAAATCATTGTTACCTCTGAAACACCTAAAAACATTATTATATTTCTCACTTGTTGAAAGCCATCTTCGGTATGCGATTACAGCTTAGGGAGGAGCTTTAAAAACGCATATACATCCGCTTGAAGTAATTCAGCGTAGATTTTTAAAATTAATTTTTGAAAAAAACGCTAGGTATCCAACACAATTGCTTCATGTTGAAACAAAAATTTTAAATTTAAGACAATTTTTTATTTTTGCATCTTGTTATAAACAACATACCAATAAATATAGTGCCCAACTTCCGTCACATACCTACAATACTCGACAAAGGCATCATTTTGTTACACCTTTAATGTTGAAAAGAATTACACAATCAACATATACTTACCTAGCACCTAAACTTTACAACATGATTCCTCATGAAATTACAACACTAGTCAGTAAGTTCCTATTCAAAAAGAATTTAGGACAGTTTATTATAGAAAATCCCGATGAAGGCATAAACCATTTCTTCGAAAACTAAATGGAGAATGTATAAGATACATAGGTACCACTTATCGTCTTATTTTTAACTATTTTTTAATTTTTAAATCCGTTTAAGTCATTTTAGATTAGTATTTATTATGTTATTGTCTTAACCGACACAAGTGTATTCTATCTTTATTCAATGTATTTTTTTTACTTTTGTTAATTATTTTAATTTATGACATATTTTAGTAATGTTTTATGTATTAATATTCCTTTACTGTAACCAATTTGCACATGAATAAAGATTATTATTATATATTATTATTATTATCTTTGTCAAGAATTGTTATATCTGGCCTATTCTGAGGTACTGTTCTATCGGTTAGAAGTCCCCGATCCCAGTATATTCGGGCTGAACTATTTTCCAAAATTTTTGGAGAGTTACACTTGTAGTAGGGAGTGGTTTTTACTTTCCTATCTGTATATAGATATAAGGAATCATGATTTTTTTCTACCTCGACTTTTCGACGGCTTTTTACGTTTTGAGGTCCCCTGAATCCGTTTTGACTATTTTCGCGATGATGTGTGTGTGTGTGTGTGTGTGTGTGTGTGTGTGTGTGTGTGTGTGTGTGTGTGTGTGTGTTTGTGTGTGTGTGGGATCTCTCGAATCTTTCCTACACTTTTGTAGTTTCTTACTCTTACAGAGAGATCCCTTTGTAATCTACAATTTTTACAACGAGGTGGCTCAGCTTTTAAAAAAAATGGACTTGAGAATCAACTAGCATTCAATTGTGATGAGAGTGGGTTTTGTCACGATCCAAGAAAACTGAAAGCGATTGGAGAAAAGGGCAAGGCTCTGTCTAGAATATCAGGAGGTTTCTTAACCGATAATTCTGGGTGCCTTTTCATAAATGAATAGTACCAATCATCTCCAGGGCTATCGTTGACAAATTGGGTTTTTAAATTATTTACACGCACATATTCGGCCACAACTTGCTTGACATTTTCTTTATCGCATGGAATACCCATTCGCGCTCGTGCTCTAATGCAATTTTCTAAATCATGTTCGATGTCAACGCTAAGTGATTGAGTCCTTCCAGAACCTAATTTGTCAATTGTATTTTTTCTCCCTTTTATTCTATTAAATACTACCGCTTTTGGGATACCATAGTCATTTTCAACTTGTTGATAAGTTTTGTTTCTATTTAAAATATCTTCTACAGCCCTATCCAAGTCTTCAGGGGTATATGAAGGTGGTGGTCTTTTTTTAATGTAAGTCCGTGGCATCTCTGAAATTATTACAAATTTTTACTTACTAATTACCATTAAATTGGTATTTACATTTCCCCCAAATTAACATTTACATTTACCCCTGCACTTCTATTTTGAGGGTAAATGTAAATAATTTGTTGGTAGGTTATGAACTGCAGAATATCCAATTTTTTAAGTAAAAATTAAAATATTGCACCATTATACATTACAGAAATCAAAAACTCATATCAAACATACGGTATTTTGGCGACAATCTACTTGTAAAGAAAACTTTGCACAACTGTGTTTCACACAAAACAACACTGTGATGTTAATCCAAATGTATTTCAGTGTCTACTGCCGGTTCTAGCGCCATAATTTGTCCCCCACTTAATAAAAAGTACGAAATACAAATAGCGTTTAAGAACTCTTTGAACCAGAAAACAGGAGATATTTACATTTACCCCTATTTACATTTACCCCAGTTGACCCTAACGCAATCTGTTTTACCTTCAAACACCTTGTCTCGATCAATTCGTGTTCCTAACTCATAACCGAAAAGTTATACGAATGCGTTGCATGTCTATACCTACATTTACATGACTGAATCCCAATTCCCTTAATGGTCCCTATCATTATTTATCCTAACATATACCTATGGGGATTGAAAAAAAGAAAAATTATTTACCCGAGCGACAAAAAAAGAGACGTGAAAAAGTGTCCGAGGCAATCCTTTAAAATATATTTCCGTGCACTTCGGAAGCTCATGAAAAGATTATGTCGTGCAAACTAAAAGGACGAGCCGCCATACTAAGATAGTATCTTACGAGTATCATTCATGTTAGGAATTCACTTTATACCTCGATTCCTGTCAATTATTCTCCTACGAACAGATAAATGGAAGGTATCTGATAGAATTCGAAAAAGAAACGGAACAGGACGTCTTATAGGAACGACAGTCTTTTACTTCGCTGATATCTATAAATAAATAAAGTTTGACATGAGGGTCGTCCAGGTGGAGTGATTCATTTGATTTCTAGAATAATTTGCTGGTTGGCAAGACGTGAGCTTCTAAATGGGATTGAGCTACAGATACAGTGGCAGTTTTTATGACATTTGGGTCCAGAAAAAAAACTACAAGTGCGAAAAAATATAAAATCTAAGAGAAAAGATAGAAAAAAAAAGGTAAAATTTTAATTGACAATGAGTTGACTTAACAAAGATTTATTAAAAAGTAGTTATTTGTGCAACAAAAGTAAACATTAATATTATTATTATTATTATTATTATTATTATTATTATTATTATTAATATTATTATTATTATTATTATTATTATTATTATTATTATTATTATTATTATTATTATTATTATTATTATTATTATTATTATTATTATTATTATTATTATTATTATTATTATTATTATTATTATTATTATTATTATTATTATTATTATTATTATTATTATTATTATTATTATTATTATTATTATTATTATTATTATTATTATTATTATTATTATTATTATTATTATTATTATTATTATTATTATTATTATTATTATTATTATTATTATTATTATTATTATTATTATTATTATTATTATTATTATTATTATTATTATTATTATTATTATTATTATTATTATTATTATTATTATTATTATTATTATTATTATTATTTTGATTTTTCTCAGCTATTTGCCGGTTGCAATAGGCATAGTTAAAGAAGAAATTCATCTTATTCCAACACGCCCAAAAATTTCCTCACTATATGGCAGGTCTGTAGGATGGCTGCTTTTTGTAGATGTGGTATAATGGGAGGTATATTTAGTTTTTCTAGTTGTTTAGAAAGGTTAACGGAGACAATTCCTGTAACGGAAACTACTATTGGGATTATTTGTACCCTTTTCATGCCCCAAACATGTTTGATTTCTATGGCAAGATTTACATATTTTGTAGTTTTTTCTAATTCTGTTTTCAGAACGTTATGGCTCAGTGAGCAAGCAATGTCTATAATAAATGCTTCTTTATTTTATTTCCCGATAATGACGATATCAGGTCGGTTGTAGTCCACTGTTCGATCAGTAAGTATCGGTCGATCCCAATATAAAATGTTTTCCCTTGATTCTAAAATCGGCTCTGGATTATAGCGATAGTGAGGTGGAGGATTTTTAGTTAGGTTTAGTTTTTGCGCTAACTGGGAATGTATTATTTTGGCTACCTGATTCTGTCTTCCTAGGTAGGCACTACTCGATAATGCGGAACATCCAGCCGTTATGTGTTCTATTGTTTCGTTAGGTACACGACATTTTCTGCATACATCTTCCACATTTGCTTTCAAGATATGCTTTTCATAGTTTCGGGTACGGATTACCTGATCTTGGATTGCTATTAAAAATCCCTCGGTATCCGGGTATAGTTGTCCTTTTATTAGCCAAGTTAGCGAAAGTTCTTTACTAATGTTTTGTTGTGTCAGTGCAGCTGGGTATTTTCCGTGTAAAACTTTTTCTCTCCATGATATTCTTATCGATTGGTTACTAATTGGTGCTCTATGTTCTTCTTGTTCCGATAGATTTAGAGGTGTATATTTATTATCATGTGTCACAATAGATCTTAATAATGGGCACTTTGCTTTGCTAAAATATTCCTTTATTTTCTGCTCTTGTTCTTTGCATAGCTTTTCTATACAAATAAACCCACGTCCTCCTTCGCTTCTGGGTAGATGTGTTCGCTCAACGGCAGATCTGGGATGATGATATCTAAATTTAGTTAGAAGTCTGCGTGTTAGACGGTCTAGCTCTTTCAAATCAGTAGTGGTATATTTTAAAATCCCAAAAGAGTAAGTCAGTACAGATATTGCCCAGGTATTGACAGCTATAGTAAGATTTTTAGAGTTTAGTTTAGTGTTAAGTAGCTTGGTAAGTCTCTTTTTATATTTTTCTTTATATTCTTTTTTTCTATTGCTATGATCTATTGAGCCATGTTGCTCTATTCCTAGGTATTTGTACGTTTCTTCTGGAGGTAGAGGTTGAATTTCTCTTGCTGCGTTTTCATACTGTATGTGACCCTTGATAAATGTCAATGTAGCGCATTTTTCTAATCCAAATGTCATTTTAATATCATCACTAAACTTTTTAGCTGTTTGGATTAATATATTTAGGTGCTGTTTATTTTCCGCATACAGTTTTATATCGTCAACGAACATTAAGTGGCTTAGCTTGGTGTTACTCTGAATAGATGGGCGGTAGCCACAGTTAGTATTACGTAGTAGGGACGATAGTGGATTTAGAGCCAAGATAAACCATAATGGACTAAGCGAATCACCTTGAAATATCCCTCTATTTATTTGGACTTGCCCTACTTTTTCTCCGTTAACATTTAAATTGGTTCTCCACTGTTTCATTAAGAAACTTAGTAATAATCTAATAATAATAATTATTATTATTATTATTATTATTATTATTATTATTATTATTATTATTATTATTATTATTATTATTATTATTATTATTATTATTATTATTATTATTATTATTATTATTATTATTATTATTATTATTATTATTATTATTATTATTATTATTATTATTATTATTATTATTATTATTATTATTATTATTATTATTATTATTATTATTATTATTATTATTATTATTATTATTATTATTATTATTATTATTATTATTATTATTATTATTATTATTATTATTATTATTATTATTATTATTATTATTATTATTATTATTATTATTATTATTATTATTATTATTATTATTATTATTATTATTATTATTATTATTATTATTATTATTATTATTATTATTATTATTATTATTATTATTATTATTATGTTTTGATTTTTCTCAGCTAATTGCTGGTTGCAGTAGACAGTGTTGAAGAAGAAATTCATCTTATTCCAACACGCCCAAAAATTTCCTCACTATATGGCAGGTCTGTAGAATGGCTGCTTTTTGTAGATGTGGTATAATAGGAGGTATATTTAATTTTTCTAATTGTTTTGGAAGGTTTATGGAGACAATTCCTGTAACCGAAACTACTATTGGGATTATTTGTACTCTCTTCATGCCCCAAACATGTTTTATTTCTATGGCAAGGTTTTCATATTTTGTGGTTTTCTCTAATTCTGTTTTCGCAACGTTATGGCTAAGTGGGCAAGCAATGTCTATTATAAATGCTTCTTTGGTTTCTTTACCTATAATGACGATATCAGGTCTGTTGTAATCCACTGTTCGATCAGTAAGTATCGGTCGATCCCAATATAAAATGTTCTCCCTTGATTCTAAAATAGACTCAGGATTATAGCGATAGTACGGTGGAGGATTTTCAGTTAGGTTTAGTTTTTGGGCTAACTGGGAGTGTATTATTTTGGCTACCTGATTATGTCTGCCTAGGTAAGCACTATTTGACAGTGCAGAACATCCAGCAGTAACATTTTCTATTGTTTCATTAGGTGCTCGACATTTTCTGCATACATCCTCTACATTCGCTTTCAAGATATGTTTTTCATAATTTCGTGTACGGATTACTTGATCTTGTATTGCTATTAAAAATCCCTCAGTCTCCGGGTATAGTTGTCCTTGTCTTAACCAAGTTAGCGAAAGTTCTTTATTAATGTTTTGCTGTGTCAATGCAGCTGGGTATTTTCCGTGTAAAACTTTTTCTCTCCATGATGTTGCCATCGATTGATTACTGATAGGTGATATGTGTTCTTCTTGTTCCGATAGATTTAGGGGTGTATATTTATTATCATGTGTCACAATAGATCTTATTATTGGGCACTCTACTTTGTTAAAATATTCCTTCATTTTCTGCTCTTGTTCTTTACATAGCTTTTCTATACATATAAACCCACGTCCTCCTTCACTTCTTGGCAGATGCGTTCGCTCAACGGCGGATCTGGGGTGATGATATCTGAATTTAGTTAGCACTCTGCGTGTTAGACGGTCTAATTCTTTCAAATCCGTGGTGGTATATTTTAAAATTCCAAAAGAGTAGGTCAGTACAGATATTGCCCAGGTATTGACGGCTAAAGTTAGATTTTTAGAGTTTAGTTTAGTATTAAGTAGTTTGGTAAGTCTCTTTTTATATTTTTCTTTATACTCTTTTTTCCTATTACTATGATCTATTGAGCCATGTTGTTCTATTCCCAGGTATTTGTACGTCTCTTCGGGAGGCAGAGCTTGAATTTCCCTTTCTGTATTTTCATACCGTATGTGGCCTTTGATAAATGTCAAAGTAGCGCATTTCTCTAATCCAAATGTCATTTTGATATCATCGCTAAACTTTTATTTTATTATTATTATTATTATTATTATTATTATTATTATTATTATTATTATTATTATTATTATTATTATTATTATTATTATTATTATTATTATTATTATTATTATTATTATTACTATTATTATTATTATTATTATTATTATTATTAATATTATTATTATTATTAATTATTATTATTATTATTATTATTATTGTTATTATTATTATTATTATTATTATTATTATACATTGATAAAGGCCTATGAAAGTAAACACACTGAAACAAAAAGATAAAAACACTAAAAATTTAATAAAAATGTTAAACAAACACTCGTCTAACTTATTTTTAAAGACGGTTACTGTATAATAATAATAATATTAATAATAATAATAATATTTATTTTTATAAAATTAAATACAATATTCTTTATAATTTAATTACATAATTTAATGCTGTTATTACAACTTTTTAGGTGAAACTAAATAAATATTTAAAGTCCCACTGAAGTCTTCTAATGACTCGTGCGTGGGAGATATACATTATTTATTAGCTTTTGTTTTCTATTTCCTACTTAAATTTCTATTAAACAACTTGATAACTACTATAATTTAAAAAAAGAAAGAATTCTTCAGACCTACCTACTAAATGAAAATTATATATTATAATCTTCAAAATAAAAGAAAACAATGAAAGAAAAGAAAATTAGAGATTATAAAGATTTCGAAAATAATTATATAACGTTTTATATAACTAAGAACAGGGAAAGAGCACAGGGTAAGTAACTTTTTTTTTTTAATTTGAGTGTTGGTTTTAGTTTTCCAAATAATTTAATCATAATTCGTTTTTAATTTTTGTTTTAAATGGCTAGTATTTTAGTTTATAAATATAATTTTTTTAAAGTTTTTTTTTATGGAGGATCTAATATATCATGTATTAAAATACGGGGTGTTCGTAATAACCACTTTTTTTAAAACTATAATGGCTATTCATATTTCTATACATTTCTGAAACCTGCGAATAAACACGAGGAGCTACATATTCGAAAGATCTTTGACCAATTTTTTTATAGGCTCCATGTGTCTGAATATGTTTATTTTGTTTGTGGCGAGTTGGATAAGAATGTAAAATTTTTTGTAATAAATTTCTTTTTTTGTGTTGAATATTTATGATTCTATTTGCGTAGATCTGTCTCATGTCCATTGCATTCGATTCTTCGTATGTATTTTCACTTCCATAAGTTCTATTTTTGTTTAGAATAATTTTAAGTATCAACTTTTGAACAATTTCAAGCTGATTTAAGTGAGTTTTATAAATACCACCCCAACCTGATATACCGTACTGTAAATGATTTTCGACTAAAGAAGAGTATACCATTTTTAATTGGTGGAACTGAAGTATGCTTTTTAATTGTATAAATTTGTAGATCAATGATCTAATCCTTTTAGTTACCGACTTAACATGAATATCCCACTTTAGATGACTATCAATTTCAATGCTAAGGTACCTGATATGATTTGCTTTTTTAATAATAAAGGTCCCTTTTTCCTCTGAAATATCTATTTCGTCGAAGTCTGGTTCTGTATTCTTATTACACGAAAATGCTATGTATTTTGTTTTGTTAAAATTAATTGTTAGTCCCATCTCATCAAACCAGTATTTAATTTTTTTTAAAATAATTTTGAACCAGCTGTTTTAGTTGGTTCCAATTCTCAGCCTCATATTGGATAACAGTGTCATCTGCGAATGAAGAAATGGTACCTATGGCACCAACAACTTCGTCGCTGAGGTCATTCCATACATTAAATACCCGGTTTAAAAGGAATTATTGTCTGTGCTTCGTTTTTAGGTTTTACTTTTTACTTTCCTATCTGTATACAGATATAAGGAAAGTATAGGAATCATGATTTTTTCGACCTCGAGTTTTCGACGGATTTTTACGTTTTGAGGTCCCCTGAATCCGTTTTGACTATTCTGTATGTGTGTGTGTGTGTGTGTGTGTGTGTTTGTGTGTTTGTGTGTTTGTGTGTTTGTGTGTGTGTGTGTGTGTGTGTGTGTGTTTGTGTGTGTGTGTGTGTGTGTGTGTGTGTGTGTGTGTGTGTGTGTGTGTGTGTATGTGTGTGTGTGTGTGTGTGTGTGTGTGTGTGTGTGTGTGTGTGTGTGTGTGTGTGTGTGTGTGTGTGTGTGTGTGTGTGTGTGTGTGTGTGTGTGTGTGTGTGTGTGTGTGTGTGTGTGTGTGTGTGTGTGTGTGTGTGTGTGTGTGTGTGTGTCTGTGTGTGTGTCTGTGTGTGTGTGTGTGTGTGTGTGTGTCTGTCTGTGTGTGTGTCTGTCTGTGTGTGTGTGTGTGTGTGTGTGTGTGTGTGTGTGTGTGTGTGTGTGTGTGTGTGTGTGTGTGTGTGTGTGTGTGTGTGTGTCTGTAGGTCGCATAACTCATGAACCGATACACAGAAAAACACTAAATTTTAAACTTAAGCTTTATTCTAGTGTCTAATGAACTGATTAGATTTTGGGTAGAGTCGGAACATCTGGGGGGGTACTTTATAGGTGTTAATTTTTATATTTTATAGAATATATCCGTTATTTACATTTGGAGAAAAAAATTGTTTAAATAAAAGTTACTTCTAATATTATTATCTATAATTTTTGTTCCATACAAAATTTTCCTAAAATAGTTCGTATTCGAGAAATTTGACAAAATGTAAAAAAAATATTTTTTTATAAAAATTGTTCAAATAAAAGTTGTTTGTAATATAATTCTCTATAATTTTTATTTTATACATAATTTCTCTAAAATGGACCGTATTCGAGATATTTGAAAAAATGTGTAAATTTCGAATTTTGAAGAAAACTCAAAAACGGATAAAGAAAATAACATTAAATTTTAAACTTAAGGTTTATTTCGGCCTGACGTGAAATGATAAGATTTTGGACAAGTCGGAACATCTAGGGGGGTACTTTATGGGAGGCCGTTTTCATATTTTATGGAATATATCTATTATTTATGTTTGGAGAAGAAAATCGTTCAAATAAAAGTTACTTCTAATATTATCTATAATTTTTTTGTTTTGTCAAAATTTCCTGAAATGGTCCGTATCCGAG